>JAUTXW010005101.1:27500-92500 GCA_030620095.1 Kuschelorhynchus macadamiae | reverse complement strand
TTAAGGTGTAGTGTTTAAGTTCTGAATTATTTGTTTATTCAATAATTCAATAATGTTTGAATAAATGTTTAAATAATGAATATAATAATATAATTAAATTACGAGTTGTACTGTAATTATTAAAAAACATTTAAATGAGGGTGGAAGCAAATGTAAGTAAACTTAATATGACATAAATATATGTGATCTTTTTTTACCCTACAAAATATAAGGCATTAATTGCAAAAATTACTTTTACGATTATTGACGTCATGAACGTGTTTTCGAGGCATAATTAGTATTGATCGGCATTGCACCTGGCGTATTTTCTAGAGATAGTCTCCTTTCGCAAGACGTGGGAACTTTTATGAACAAGTTCCGCATTCACGACCTTAACGTATCGTCCACTAAATAACCGGGACATTTTCCTCACGACCAGGCGAAAGATCCGTTCAAATCTGACAATTATTCAAAACTGTAAGTTAGATATTTAGAAAAGTTTGTGCTTATTATTAGTAACAGTTAGTCTATACACTATTGTTAATTTGAGGTTTTTCAAGAAAATAGAAAATAATGATAAAAACCAACTAGCTCTCATTTGACTGACCAAACTGTCAAGAAGCAAAAGAAAGAACATTTTTTAGAGTGAAATCATTAGTGAAAATTAGAAATTGTCAACAAAGATGATTGTTAAAATTATATTCCTCAATTGTTTGACCTTTAGTGTGCATGTTGGGCGTTCTTTAATAATTTTGGCCAATGCCAATGTTCTAGAGAGAGGCGTAAAGGTTCAAACAAATATACACAAATCACAATATGTATAAATTTTTTTCATTTTCTTTGTAGGTGTACATACATACATATATATAACCGTAAAATACCAAAAATGCAAAACAATAAAGTTTTAGGTTTTTTATCAAATCAGAAAAAAACAACAGAACATCTACTCATAATATTAAAGATCTGATATAAATATTTAAGCCAAGTCAGTCGAATTTTTAACTTTTGCATGTATGTGATGTTTCAAAACTAAATGTTATATACTGTGCCAGAAAGTTTGTTTATGAATGTTTTGTTTGTTAATATTTTATTATGATGCCGGACATTACCTTCTTAGGTGAGTTAAAAACTAAATTAAATTTGTAATTCTCTTTGAATCATATTTGTTATATATTTATTAAAAATTCCGGTCCTTTATAAAATAAAAATGATTGTTCTAGATACACTGATGAAGGCAAAAACTTGCCGAAACGTTTGAAAATAAATAAAACGCTACAAAAAAATTAGGACTAAAATACCCAAGAAAACTGTTTCACTGTATATATCAGGGGCGTGCGGTGAAATTTTAAGAAAGGGAAGCAATTTGTAGAAACTTACCTATTTGTAATGTAAGTCGATTCTTCGATCATTTTTTGCAAATTCGTCAATGACGTCATCATAAAAACGTCGATGCTCCGACATATTTTGGAGAAGTTTATTTTCAACGGACAACAGCGATGCGAAAGTCTCTCCTGCCCCGTTGAATTTCTCACGAAATTTTTTATACGTTTAAGTGTTGAAAAATTGAAAAAGTTTGAAAAAAAAAACTTGTGGCAGGTATTGTCAATACTAATTCACACAATTTCGACACTTCGGTGTAGGCATCTTCCAGCTCCTTGTCTTTTAAAAATTGCATTAGTTCCTTAGCGTTATTTTTTGCGCTAATGTCAGTTTTGTAAATCACTTTTAGTTCAGATCGCAGTAACACTCGGTTGAAAAACTGGCCATAATGAAAAAGAAGAGATTTAAACGCATCTTCTGGAAAAGTTTTTTCTTTAAATGAATCAAAATTGCAGAGCTCGAATATTTTAAAATAGTTAGTTTAAACCGTTAAATCTATAGTTTATTTGTTGCTGAATTTGATCGATTATTTCATCGCCAATCTCCTGCTTAATTCTTTTTAGAATAATGGTTGCAATAGCGGAAATTAAATCATTCTGGATTCGATTCGACGTTCCGCGAAAAACGCTAGACTGCTCTAAATGATTTTTTAAGCTATCATCATATTTAGCCATTAAACTAAGTAAATCTTGAAAATTTCCTCTATTTGAAGAAACCCTTGTTTCGTCATGACCTCTAAATCCCAATCCGTGCTGTCCGAGAAAACAAACAACATGGATAAGTCTTCCTAATATTTATCTATTTCTATCGACTAGTTCATTGTGTTGGCGGTGACTAATTTCCAACTGTTTATTAAGGGCGTGTTCAATTCTGGTTTTGCCGAAGACTTTTTCTTTTATGACGGCCTGTAAATGCGCTTTGGACATAATGTGTCTTTTTACAGCTTTATGGAAATTGTTTAAATCGGAAAAACCAGTTTTATTCCAGAGACCTTTTTCATTTTCAAAAAGTAAACATGGCCAACAAAATAATTTGCTTATATTTTCACACCCTGTTAGCCATTTAAATTGTTCGTATTGTTTTTCCGGATAAAAATGTCTAATACAGTTTTTCATTTTTGTGGTTAAATTTTTCATAGGCGGTTTTGCCCTTCCTTTGGAAATTATTTGAGGCTTATCAGCGAAGTTTAATGTTGAAAATCCCTTTATTATTAAGACACACACCACACATTCACACACACTCTTCTTACTTATATATATACATATATATATATATATATATATATATATATATATATATATATATATATATATATATATATATATATATATATATATATATATATATATATATATATATATATATATATATATATATATATATATATATATATATATATATATATATATATATATATATATATACATATATACAAACATTTTGCTGTTTGTTTTTTCGATAATGTGTGATAAGTGTAAACACAAGTGTGTTATGTAAGTTAAGGCAAGAGCCGGCTCTGTACTACTGTATTTTTTTTTTGTTGAATTGTGTTAGGAGGTTACCTAAAGAACGTGCCAAAAACAAGGGTAACTAATCTTTACTAGAATGACAATGACAATTTATAATTGTGAGAAATAAAAAAAATCAGCATTCCGTCAAGTCCATACTATATGGGGCACACGTGGGGACATTTTAACAGCCCTGTAACTAATGATTCATAATTGTTTGCCGACGAATATAATTTTTGCGGGATTTCACAATCCCCTTTGTGTTAATATCAAAATTCCTTTAGTAATACCGAGAGTAATAACACATTCAAGTACTAATTCCTAACAAGCACAAAATAATTACTCTGAAAGTCTCGATCTCAGTCAAATATTAAAATATTAAAAACAAAAATTATTCAAACATATTAGGCGGGTTTCGTTCTTTTGAGCGTTAAGACAATTTAATATTAAAAACGGAAAACACAACTATATAATCAGACAAACACTTACATGGTGTTTGTCTGATTATGTAGTTGTTTGATTGTTTTTCTGTTTTAATTTTAAATAGTCCGATAATGCTCGGAACAGCGAAACACGAATAACGTGTTTGTATAATTTTTGGTTTTTAATCTTTTAATATTTGCCTGAGGCGAAGACTTTGTGAATCATTATATTGTACTAGTATAAATCGAGTTTCTTTGAGAATAGTCAAAGATTTTTTTGAATTAATTCCTAGACAAGTACCACTAATTCCCTTACTAATACCACTAATAACAAGAGTAATACCACTCATTCTACGACTAATACCAAAAGTAATTCTTCTAATACCAAGACTAATGCCATTAATCCCGGAGATCTGTACACCAAAATTTCACCGTGATTTACCCCTCTTCTATAACCTTGTTATATTAAATAAAACCCCTTGTACCTATATTTTCACAGTAGGAGAAAGTTTAGATAATATATTATTAAGTTGTTTATGCTAATTTTTTTTTGGTTTTATTAAATTATGTTTTTATTGATTGTATTTTTGTTGCGCTTTTTTTATTGACTATGTGTTTCATTGAGGTCTAATTGCCTAAATATATTATAGTACTTTCTTACACAACCCATTCAACTTCTTTCGAAGTATTACTTTATATATCAGTTAATCGTCTGAAAATGTGTAGATACGTTTTTATTTATTCAGCCTAACCGATTAAATAAATATATAAGTAGCTTTAAGGGTTCTGCAATTTAATTCGCGATAAAAAAGATTTGTAGTTGAGAAACACATACCCATATTCCAAATTTATAAAATCTGTCAGTTTTATCAGTGTGAGAAACTGGATACCGACTCTGAATAGATTTGAAAACTTGCCAAGAGTAAGTTAATAGCCAGGAACTAAAATAAAACAAGGTTTTATTTATATTTATTTTTCACTATATCAGGTAACCTGCTTTTGGAGGACGACCAATATATCATCAGTTCGGAACATTGAGTGATTTTTACCTTGATTAACATCCTAATTAATATATCATTACTTTTTTGCATAGAAAATCGGGTATAAAATCAATTTTTCCCAGCTCATTTAGAACTAGTTATAACATCAATCTGTCAGTAATTTTTTTTCTCCACTGAAAATTGTCTTTTTATTCTAGTTTGGATGTATGTCTCTTTCATATCTTGTAATGGATTTTTCACCCTTTTCCCTTTAATCGAATAACCTTAAATTTGCCAATCGTTTTCAGTTCGCTTGACAACACAATTTCACGCTTTTGTATATAAAAAATATCATGGTGGCGGCTCCAAGATGGCGAACACGTTATTGTTATTTGTGGTCCGATTTGACTGAAAATCGGTATCTGGGATGCTTTGAGTAATGGGACTATTCAAGAGTGAATTTAATTTTTAGTCAACATTTAAAAATTCAAAATGTCGCCGCTAACAAGGTGGGCGAATTTTGACATTTATCCAGATTCGACTGAAAATCCCAATCTGAGGGTAGAGTTAACGTTTAAAAAATTTTGACATTTGTAAATATTCGACTGAAAATCGGTATCAGGGGGTATTTAAGAATGGGATTTATGAATTTTTGGTCAGTATTTAGAAAAATCAAAAATGGCGGCTCCGACGTGGGGAACAAATTTTGACATTTATGTAGTTTCGTCTGGAAGTTGGTATCTGGGGTTAGTTAAGAGTGCAAATTAGGGATTTTTAGTATTCCCAGGACAAAAAAGGTAAGATTAAACAATAAAAATATTAAAAAACTAAATAATACCATTTTATAGGTGAACTAAAAAGTAGAAAATAAAGTTTCATCACAGATACGTTTTTTACAATAAAATTTGAATCACAATATGTAAATTTATTAATAAAAAACTTCATTGGCAGTATTGGCACCTTACGTTTTATTTCGTGCAATAAATATATTTATATATGTAGCCAACAATTTACTTTATAAAAGGGTGGTTCCTAAATTTTTGAATATATCTGGTTTCAAAAGGCTTGTATCCCTTCACAAGATGCAATACAAATATGCATGCTTTAAGACCACGTATTTTCAGTAGAAACTGATCTATCGAGGTGGTTTAAAAAATATATCAATTCAAAACAGGGCTACTATTTCCGGTTTCCTGGAACCTGGAACATTCAATTGTAAACAGAATATAGATAGAGTGTTTGAAAACTTGTAGTAAGACCGTTCATTGTTCTTGTAGAGCGCGCTGATTACTTCAGAATGTTTCAGTTGACTGACAGTGGTAGCCCTGTTATGCGTTGACACAATCTTATTTTTAACGTTTCAAAAAAGGGGGTTATCAATTCGAACCTAATGTAATTTTTTATCTATGAACATCGATTACTCTGGGGTAATTTGACCAATTTGGATGAAACTTTCAGGATAGTGCCAAAGTAGTAGCATATCAAAGAAAAATTTAAAAAGGCGGAATGACATCATTTTGAATTCCTTTTAACCTAATAGTTTCTGTGATTATTTTGAAATGCATTAATATATTGCCTTGATTTGGTTATATGAAGTGTAATTAACAATAAAAAAAATCATTTCGCCGCCCCCTGAGGTACATACCTCCCTAAGGGGGGGTTACTTATATTAATATAAATTTTAATGAATGTTGAAAATATATTAAATATCTTTATTCTTAACAAAAAACATTTCTCGTGATGTGATAATGAATGAAGTGTATAACGAGGGGAGGGGAGAAAAAAAGGGGGAGGGTGTTTTAAAAATTCGATTTATATAGTTTTCGGTATTTTTAATGGCACGAAGATCAATTTTACTAACCATTTTAATTTTTGACAATGTGTATTCCTGATTTTTATAAATATATAGAGGAGTCAGTGTATTTCAGGAAATATTTTTTTTGAATACGCCAAAACACGTCCAATTTATTATATTTTTTTGCATATAATCCTCACCTTGAGTAAACCATTGACGAATATACATATTCGGGGGAAGTAATATGTTTGCCAAAACACATTTTTTGTGAATAATCACCGTTTTTATGTCCTTAAATAATTTTAATTTCATAGCTCTATATACACATACGTATTCTAAAATAAAGAATTATTTATAATACTTATCAGATACAATAAGACCTAGTCTTGTATCCTTTAGGTGTGTGTATAATGGAGTAAATTGAAATGTTGTTAAAGTTTTGATATAGCCATTTTGGTTTAATATGACACATTTTTAGAAGTCTTATGACCTGCTTTATATTCTACTCGCTCTTGAGGTTTTTACCTATTCAATGCAGATATTAGAGAGGTAGCTAGACATTTGACAGCAGTAAATTACCCGGTCAACAACATTCTTTTTCTAAAAATACCGAAATTTATTTTTAACGTCAGCAGACAGTGCGATAGTCGTGCTTTATGCATTCTCCCATTCTCATTGTGTTCAAGTGACAATGCAGTTTTAAAGTATGTGGGTTTTATAACACCTACGATATTTAAAACAAATCGAAAGTAGTTTATCCCGTATCAATCTTTCAATGAATCATCCTTCTTATTAGATCTTTGTAATCAACGGGATATTAATTTACTGAGTAATTTTAAAGCATGCAGAGATAATCAATGTATATGCTTCGTTTGGTTATTCAGGTACTAATCATGTTGATTAGTTTATTCAGCAATTATAAAAGATAGTTATCATCAACATCATCGTGAATCCTTGTTTTATCAAGTGAAGTACGACTCAGTTTACTTACGTACGTGGTTACATATACAAACTATGTTAGCTTTCACTTCTCTTGACATAATGGAAGGATTCATAACGAGGGAAGTTCCGTGTAAATCTAATCTGCTGATTTTTTAAATTTTATTATTTTTATTTTTATTTATTTTTAATGATGATGATGTTACACTTTTTTGACAGTATTTTTTATTTCGACTTTAAAGAGATTAGTGCTAAAACTCGCTTATATCGGGTGTTCCAATAAGAGGTAATTTGATTATTTCGGTGTACAAAAACATCCATTCAAAAAAAACCATTCGCAATATAGTGCTCAAATTTGAAACTATCGGGTCTGTGCAAAATGTGAAAGTAGCAGAACGTTTACGTCCAGCTCGTTCGGTTGGCAATATTGAGGGTGTTTTTCAAAATGTGGCAGCAAATTGGGTATTAGCCAGATATTAACCCGACCACCATTTGAAGAAAGATTCAGTAACGCAGGAATTAAAACCAGCTGATCATAGGTAGCGTTGTGAGTTTGTTAATTCGGTGCTTGAGTACAAGACCATTGATAATAGCAAGATAATTTTCAGCGACGAAGCCCATTTTCATTTGAGCGGGTTTGTTAATGAAGCGAACTGCCGCATCTGGGGCAGTGAAAATCCTAGGCAAACCCATGATAAATCATTGCATTCTCAACGTGTAATTGTTTGGTGCGACTTTTGAGCTGAGGGCATCATTGGACCCTATTTCTTTGAGAATGAAAATGATCAAGATTATATGGTGAATCGTGAGCGTTTCCGCATTAAGCATCCTTAATGACTTTGTGGCCTGAAATAATGAATATGGATCTTGACAATATATAGTTCCCCAAGACGGTGCAACATGTCAAACAGAAAGAGAAATAAATCAATTATTGCAGACACAATTTGACGGGAGACTTCTTTCAAGAAATGGGAATGTTAATTGGCCGCCTAGATCTGGCGATCTAACGGCGTTAGACTATTTTTTGTGGGATTACATTAAAAGTAAAACATAATATGTGAATAGTCTTCAAACAATCCAAGAATTACAAAATTAGATTAGACGCATTATTCGTGAGGTAACACCAGAAATGTGCTCAGTTGTGATTGACAATTTTGGCAAGAGTTGTGTCGTGCTAGAGAAGCCGGGGTGGCCATTTGCTCGATATTGTGTTTCACGTATATAATTGTGAACGATAATATTACTTATTGGAACACCCTTTACTATCATATATGATATTTTATTGTAAAATTATTATTATTAAGTCCTTACCAACAGATATTCATTATTATTAAGTAGATAAGGAATTTATATATATCAAATTTTATTTTACTA
The DNA here is from genome assembly GCA_030620095.1 of Kuschelorhynchus macadamiae. Classification (NCBI taxonomy): domain Eukaryota; kingdom Metazoa; phylum Arthropoda; class Insecta; order Coleoptera; family Curculionidae; genus Kuschelorhynchus; species Kuschelorhynchus macadamiae. The sequence continues at coordinate 84,123 of JAUTXW010005101.1, read as the reverse complement.
CTCATGTTCTTTGTATATTAGCGTGTTATTTTTTTTCTACTAAAACTACCCTAGTATGCTGTTCTACAACGTCATGAAAACCCCGTTCAAATCCGTTTAGAGGCACAAGAGAAAATCTTGGACATACACACGTAACAGTACATACAGGCTGTTTCATTAAGGGTGGCCACCGGTCATATCTCGGAAACTACTGGACATAGAATATCAGGGAAAAAGTCATTATTAAAGTGGCTATGAGAAATTCTTGGAAATTATTTTTTAATTCCACATTTGGCTGTATGGGATCTCAATCGAAAAGTAAATATTAAAATTCTAAATTTCTCCGAAAATTCCCCCATTAAGGCATAACTTTATTAATATCATTACAAAGCTTAGATAAGTCTGCATCATTTTGGCCTAAGACTCATTGATAAGAGTGGGAGAAGCTATTGAAAGTGTAATTATAAACACGCCCCAAATTTTGTTTTTTGTATAATTTGGACTTGTACTAAGGCTAGATAAAGTGTAAAAGGAGGTACGGAATATGACAAATGAAACCTAATTATTACTATTCTAACCTACATATCTACGAACTAAAAAAAATCATTTCGTCAATTAAGATGTTAAAGCTACTTACATTTCTCCTCCAAATAAGCTTATATAAGTTTGCTAAAATCAGATTAGTTGTTTAGAAGTTACATAGCTTCCTCCAGTCTTATCAAGGTCAGTAATGCTAATAAGACTTTGACCAAAACGAGACAGAATTGTCCAAGTTTTGTAGCTAGATAAAGTGTAAAAGGAGGTACGGAATATGACAAATGAAACCTAATTATTACTATTCTAACCTACATACCTACGAACTAAAACAAATCATTTCGTCAATTAAGATGTTAAAAATGATTATTATGTCAGTAACTCTGAAACAAACAGATATCGAACTGTGGTTTTTGCATTTTTCTTGCTTTAATCTACTTTCTGATTATGATATCAGAACTATACCGTAAGTTTTCGTGACAAAATAAAAAAAACTGTTTTTATCGCAAATTGTGCCCCCTAGAAATTTTATTTAAAGGTACTTACATTTCTCCTCCAAATAAGCTTATATAAGTTTGCTAAAATCAGATTAGTTGTTTAGAAGTTACATAGCTTCCTCCACTCTTATCAAGGTCAGTAATGCTAATAAGACTTTGACCAAAACGAGACAGAATTGTCCAAGTTTTGTAATTATGTTAATAATGTTATACGTTAATGGGGGAATTTTCGGAGAAATTTAGAATTTTAACATTTACTTTTCGATTAGCCCCTTGAAGCTAAAGCGGAATAATAATTTACCAACATTTTCTCGGGGCCACATTAGTAATGATTTTTTTTGTATTTCATGTCCAGTAGTTGTCAAGATATGGCCGGTGACCACCCTTAATCAAACACCTTGTATACATATAACATTAGAATTGTGATTCTGACCGGTCAATAACTTTTTGCTGAATTAACGAAGCAACTTGACTAACTTTTTATGTATACTGTTTTCTGAAAGTAAAATACATTAATAATCTTTGGTCTTAGGATTTGAATCATGCGTACATGAAAATTAAATACCATAAAAGTCTTATAACACAAATTAACAATATACTTTAAAACTTTTATTATATTTATAAAGTATCGGAATGAAATAGAGTACCTAATGAATAGCCGCGAAGAATTATTTGTTAGTTCCTTGCTAGCGAAGAAGGTTCATGATTTATGCAAAATTGCAGCTTTATCAGAATCTCTGCTTCCATGTTCATGGTGCCGATTAGCGTACATGAAAATTAAATACCATAAAAGTCTTATAACACAAATTAACAATCTACTTTAAAACTTTTATTATATTTATAAAGTATCGGAATGAAATGGAGTACCTAATGAATAGCCGCGAAGAATTATTTGTTAGTTCCTTGCTAGCGAAGAAGGTTCATGATTTATGCAAAATTGCAGCTTTATCAGAATCTCTGCTTCCATGTTCATGGTGCCGATTACGAATGAAATAGAGTACGTGTTTTTTGACAAATTGCTATTGACGTTATTCGGGTGGGTGGCACACTAGTGGGAATCTACAGTTGCATCACCGGAACCGACAAATGATTCCTCGCCAACCACGTCAGTCGTCACTTGCATTTGCGACTCTGCGCTTCGTGTCTCTGGATGGTCTGCGTGCTTTTTTTTAAACTGATATATTAAAATAATATTGTAGGATATAAAGCTTCGGCCTGTGCGCAGTGCAAGACGCCGCTGTCTAAGAATACAAAGTTATATAAAAATAATATCTTATTGGAAATTTTATTAAATCTAAATATTAATAGTGTCCTCTTTTCTCTTCATCAGGAGGTTCGTATATGAAGTACCGCCACAACACGATAAAGGTTTATGACCTTTTTTTCAAAATTTGAAGGAGGTGCATGTTCAACTTGAAGTTTTAGGTTTTTGGCGACGTCTTATATTATAAGCACCGAAATAAATCGGTTTGGTTGATTAAACATAGATTTGGCCCCCGCCTAAGTTGATAAATTACACTCGCTAATTACGTGTAGTTTTAAGGACAATGACCTAATCGCCTTACGCTAAAATTACATCCGCATCTACAAATTTAAGCCAGTTACAGATACCTCGATTACTACTATGATATAATAAACTAAACCGCGCCTTAACGAAACTAAGCAGTTCAAACCTGAGCCTGAGTAGCAAACATTTTTTTATATAGCATCAGTTACAATACTAATATTGTCGATATCCAAATCACCAACATAAATATTAAAATAGTTACACATTCTATATACTGGAGAGTTTGTATAGACATTTATTATTATTATTTTATTTTTATGATGTGTTTTGAAATTTTAAAGCAATATCAAATATCAAAAAATATGTCTCCTTCCACGCTAACGTGAACGAACTTTCTAAATTTTGGTTCACGCGAAACCCGATGTGACGTCATTAACGTTCACGCTAATTAATATAAGCTATTTATAGGTTTTTCGTCGGGAAGCTTGGTGGCGCAGTGGTAGGGTTCTCAGCCCGTGTCGGATAGGCTGTGGGTTCGAATTCCCGCAAAGTTTTTTTTTAAGAAAATTTATAATTAATAAAGATTTGGATTACTCATTTTTTTAAAGTTAGGTTAGGATTGGTTAGGTTGTATAGAGTCTATATTAAAACAAGGATTTTTTTTAACAGAATCTATACTGTTCAGTGAATCCCCCCGTTAAATTAGTACAAGTTTGTCAAAAAAGCAGTCATTCACACGTATTTCTTATTTAACGTGAACCGACTTTCCGACGATTCGTTCACGTTAGCGTGGAAGGAGCAACGACCTATCAAAAAATACAACTTATAAATCTTTTGAGTAAAGGTCTGCTTAAGAGTCACTTTATTAATAAAACACTCTTTGCTGACTATATATATATATATATATATATATATATATATATATATATATATATATATATATATATATATATTAAGTTTAAAAGACATTGCTGAGGATTTTTTTGGTGTTAGGTTTGGCGTTGCCTTAATGTATTGGTTCAACTGGTAATTCGAGCTAGATCAGCTTTTGGCCTGATCATGAAATAACTCGAATCGATACGAGTGTCTCATGTAGACATGAAAGAAATATTTTGGTAATCTTTTGAAATTTTATTGGCCGGTTGCAAAAAGGTCAATTAAAGTTTTAAATGTTTAACGGAATGTCAAATTTGACAGTGGGTTCCTAGATTTCTGTAAGCAGCTTGTTAAATATTCTAAACAACAATTAAGTTTTGTACAACCGAGGTTTAGGCTTTCTGTGGAAACCTTTGGATATCCCTAAAAATCTTTGAAATTCTTTGTGGTAAACTTTCGAAGGCTCTGTACCCCTTGCATTTATTGCATAAATCTACTCTTTCTACAGACGTCTTTTTGATGCTCAAAATAGTGTCGTAATGGCTTCTTTTCGACACTACTTTTTTTGTCTACAAAGTTGGTGACCGGTCACGTCTCGCGCCCCTTTGTCACCTTTGCCATGCATTGCTACCAAGGAGAAAATAATATTTTTTCATTTTACTTTTTTTAAATATTGTACACAAAATAAAGCATTAAGACATTTAATCTCACTTGCAGTATCCTTACCTAACCCAGCCTAATCTAGGGCTCGTGCTGTAAAATCATGTCTTATGAAACTGGTGTTTTAATATACCATTATCACTATGTATACATATTTTTATAATACAGTAATTATTCAGGTTTACCTTTTATCTTGTCCAATGAATTATAACTAAGTATTAATATAGAAAATTCTGGTAATAAGTACATTGAGAAGAAGACTACATAGTGATAAAAACTAATATGACAAATTTTTAAAATTTAGTATTAAAATACATACTATTTTTTTTTTCTAATAATACAAAATATTCGACAGGATCAAAAGTGAAGTGGTTTATTTTATGTTAAATAATTTAATGAATTAAGATATTTTTCATGTTGAAAGCGAGAGGTCAATTTAATTAAAATATCGTCATTTATTGGCTGTCTGTGTTATCTAAAAATAGGTACCTAAAATCTCAATACCTACTTAAATAATGGGTCAAATAGATGTCAAGACTTATGCATGCAATTTGATCTGCAGTGATCTGATAAGACTTATTATTAGATAATGCACTATAATAACGAGAACAGGATGTTAAGTATTTATTTTTTATATTTGGACATACCACGAAGGCCTGAGGCCTAAGAATAACGCACCGTTGCATTAAAGCATGATTGCCTTTTTTTTTAGTTGTTCAACACCCTGTATTACAGGAGTGGGAGTGTCCGTCGACGTTCTTGAAATACCGAAACACGCATTTGCACATCCCGGTACTCTTATAGAGAATGCGATAGTACTGCCACGGTTGTTATTCTATCGATACATCAACTACTACCTATTCTTAGCAGCTGCTTCTAGACGGAGCCCGGTCTTCCCCAGTTGCACACCCGTTCAAGTACTAGCCGGGCATTGATTATCATCCGAGATGGGACCGACGCAAGTCACCGCCGGAATACTGTATAACTTTATAACTCATAATTTATTTTTAAATTAAAAAAGCTCGTTGGGATGGTCATAATACAAGTTGGGTTTATCGTAGATATGGGTTTCTGACTAAAGGTCTTCTAACGCCCATAAAAGAAAAGAAAAATAATTGTATTTATCACTTTTTCACCTATTCTGCAGCTTTGTCGCAATTTACGTCATTGTTGGCCACTACACCAGAACTAATTGCCATTAGCTCTTTTATGTCAGTATTAAATGGATTTCGTGTTTCTAACCAATCAAGTAGTTTGCACAAATCTTGTTGATCCCGTTCTATGCACGAAGACCGTAACTCTAAATGTTGTTCGGATGTGGTTGCAATTATACCAGAGAAATTCTCTAAGGCTTCACTTACTTCAAGGCATTTGGGCATGCCCTTATCCAGCGAGATAATGTGCTCTCTGTTATTCCTCTTCCGTGGGTCAAACCTCCAGAAATTTTCATTACTTTATTTAAATATGCTCGAAATATTGAAATTTAAAAAAAAAACAAATTATATTTAAAAATTTACACCCGCCACTGATAGCTTAATCTTTTAACGTATTTTAATATACATTTTATGTTATTCAACTTTCTGGTCGAGAGGTTTTGTTTTGGAGTTATATATATATATATATATATATATATATATATATATATATATATATATATATATAAAACTAAGCATTTTAAGGAATTTATATATATATATATATATATATATATATATATATATATATATATATATATATATATATATATATATATATATATATAAATTCCATAAAATGCTTAGTTTTCGAGTTATTAAGAAAACAGTAAAAAAGGTCAATTTTACCCCACTTAGGGGGTGGTTTTGGGGTGATGGGCTCACCGCCTCAACGCTGGGGTTTCAGAGGATATTAAGCACCTTAAAACAAAAAATTTCAGCTTGTCTCTAATTTGTTGAACGTTACCCATGTAAAACGACCTATCGACCCTGGGCTAAAATAAAATGTTTTAAAAATCAAGTAAAAAAAATCTTATTCAATTGAATTCACAAATTTTGCAGAAAAATTAAACATAATATAGGGATAATCTGATACAAATTCACCATGACGGAACAAAATTGCGGCCTTAAAGTCAGTGTAAAAACTACTTATTATTATTCCAAAAATCAATGGTGGCATAGGTAGAAACTGAAAAAATATTGGTTCGAATCCAGTAAATTGGCGTCCAATAAAAATATTTGAAAAGATAATTTTATGTTTTACTAAATGACCATGTGCGGACTAAATTGGGTCTCTTCATATTCCAAATAAAAGGAAAAATTCGAAACGAGGACAGTTCCGGGTAATGGAAATTTACCGATTTTTTAAATAAGGAAAAATATTTTTTTTTTTTTGATTTACAGGGTATCTGTTTATAATTTGAGCGACATCTACTGATATTTTAAAAGATAGAAAAAAATGTTAAATACAATTCTTTTATAGTTTTATCGGAACCGCTAGGATTAATTATTAATTAATTGGATTTCAATTAAAAGATTTATCATTAAATATTTTACACACTTGCAGCGACAATATTTTTCGGTTCTCTAAAACGCAGTTTCACCAGAATTTCTAATCTTTGAGTTTGTGTGCATTGATTCTTAGTCATTCACAGATGGAAAGTACGAAGTTTTCATTCCGGGAATATATCCGTTCGCTACTGTCATTCTGAAATAATAGTTTTTGCTGACGTTTCTCCAAAATCACATTTGGCATTTTCGATGCTTTGTTACTCGCGTCCAAATAGACAGACACTGAGAGAGTTTCTTTACAAACAATAGAGAATAAATTTTGGCTGCAAATACTAAGAGTATCTGCAGTCTTTTTAGTGATATAAAGATATACATAGATATATCGATTGCAAATATTTGCAACAATTTTATTTCTTTTGTATCTATCTACTCTTTACCTATAGAAAGAAAAGCGATTATATAAAAAATATTGTATGTAGCACATGCATTAAGTAGCATTTTTGCGCCTCGTAAAAAAGTACTTTTTAATGCACTTCTTAAATAAATTACTAAAGTTTAAACGCATCGATTCCAGCTGAATAACTCATCAAGTAGATAGGTATATATGTAAAAATAAAGCCGAACGCTTAGAAACCAGACCCAGAGATAACAAATTTAGGTCAATGTCTAGCTATCTCAGACCAAAGTCTATTGCGTTAAAAATAGATACGCACCCAGATTGGGAGAATGTTACGAGTTTATTAATATAGTATACTTATTCCGTTGCGTATCGGGCTGTTCGTGCTAATGGTATAAGAAAAGAAGTTACTTCCTACTGGAAATGGAGTGCACCCATGCCTTTTATGGTATTTTAATGTACTTTGTAGTTATCGTGACAGATAATAATAATAAAAATAAAATAATAAATTAATAATAGTCCGCTTATGTGAATAGCGGCTTAGCGCCTTCAGATTGTCAGGCGGTTCTGAGAGCACTTCAATACTGTGGTGGTAATGCTAGGGGCCTCGCTAGTGGCGAACCGAACCACACTGAAACTCGGCGTGAAGTAGTGACTTTCTATATGAGACTAAAATTAAACAATTAGCAACGAGTAATTAAACATATATGTGTATGGTATAATTCCGGCTGATCTGACGCTGCTGCCGAACCTGAAGTTATATTTTTTCTTAGCGTAATTAAATTTAAAATTCAATAAGCTTTGTTGCCTCAAATAAAATAATCTTATTAACAAAACATGAAAGGGTACAAATAATAAATACATAACTGTTAAATGTATAATTAGGTAGATACATCTTCCATCTATAAATGTATTCTCGTTTGTATCAGGTTTTATACACTCATGTAGAAATTTCCTTAACATGAAATATAAGGTTTTTAATTGATTTGATTGTGTTTTCTAATCAGCCATTATAGCATGTGTTCAAATAATTGGTGAAAAGAAGAGAAAATAGTGAATAGTGGAAACGTAATTAATGAGTTAATAAAAAGAAGCCAAAAATGAGATTTCAGATTTGCCGCCGTCATTATTCTTACACAAATTAAAAAATGTATCTGTGAAAATTATCGGTAAAAAAATTGAGACAGAATATTTAAAAATATCAGATATCAGTTTGGCAGTATTACAAAGCGAGTCGTTCATGACGAGTTTGTTTAAATGTTGACATACCTACATAGAAAAAGTACTAAAACACAATTGTTTTATCATACTTCGTCGGGGCGTAATGCTGGCTAGTTGGCGAACTCATGCGAAAACTGTCTAATGTTTTTTGCACTGCCGCTGCTCCGTATGTAGCAGCCTTTAATACAGACTGTTTAGTTTGGATACAAATATTTCAATATTGGTTTAACAAGAAGAAATTAGATAAGCTGCGCCTTAGAGCCTAACGGACGTTTCGCCCTTGTCGGAGATACTATCCTCCCTCGATCCTCCCAAATAAAAATACAAATACCCGGAGCATAGAAATAGGCAACAAGATTATGGTAATCATTTTTCCAATACGAGTATATTTGTTTCAACTTTTTTTACGCATACAGACATTTTGTTTTCTTTTAAAATATAGTGTTTATGTTTTAGGGACTAAAAAATGTAAAGAAAAATGTAAATTATATTTTTTGAAATACTTTTTCTGTAGCTCCCGAGGTAGCTCCTTAGTAATAATATATTTTTTTGGCTGTTACAAACGAAACTAAAAACTGTTCATAATATTCAATGTTTTCTTTTTTTGATATACTATATAGCTACACATTTTTGAAACGCAAATTATTGACATACCGAAAAAATTCTTACTAATATTTGCCAAATATTATTTAAAATTTGTTCGATAGGTCAGTAATTTACGGTTCAAAAGTTGGTATCTATCTATATAGTCTATCAAAAACAAAAAAAATTAATTGGTGCACAGTTTATATTTTTTAATAAAAATATACACAAATTGTCGTGTTTTAATGTCTTATTTTTAAATCAATAGCTATTTTTTTATTTTTTTAACACTGCTGAAGATTTAATTAAAAAGCATTTGATTTGCATTGTCAGAGTTGCCCTCAATAAATATATATATATATATATATATATATATATATATATATATATATATATATATATAACCAGTCTGGTATAATATATAAACTAAATATTAAATTGTAAACTAACAAAACGTTAACAGACACCCTCTATCAGTAATTTTCAATAGATTTTTAGGAATAATATAAATTAACAATTAATAAAAACGAAAAACCTCTTTTACAATAAAACCCTAAACATTCATATCTACTTACTAAATCTAAATCACATATGTATTATGACTCATATGAATTAAATTCCAAGGAAGATTAAAATAAAATTACAGTAAAATATATGAAAAAATATTGTCTTTATTTTCTTTAAAGTGTAATATTAAAAGAGCCAAATCGTTCATAGTTACGTCTTGCGTCGGATAGAGAGCGACGTAATTTAGTGAACATATATATACTGCAGAAAAAAACCTTTCTGTTTCGACACTATTAAGGCAGATGTAAAGTAAGTGTTCTTAAGTATAAGCGACATTCAAATACTTCACATTGACAATTATCAATTTCCTTCGGTAGCCGTTGATCTACCGAGTGATCTACCATATTTCGTCAACGTAAAATTGTTGTTGTTCAATATTAAGTTCTTACTCAAAAAGGGTAAAGTTTTCTGATTTTTATAAAATATGTTCCCACATTGTTGCTCAATATTTTATCAAAATACTGGTAGTAAGAATTCGGTATTACCGAATTGGAACCTCTAGTCGAAGATGCATAGGTATACGTTCTGATTTTAACCATTATTTGTTCTGCAAGTATCGCAAAAAGTTAAAATATATTTTTATTTAATAAATCCGTTTGCAAATCCATATTTTATACGAGTTATCGGATTTGATGCATCCATAGCTCGACGATAGACTTATGACTCACAGTCCCTCAAACCATTTGAATTTCATGGCATATTTCCCAAATCCGCAATTATTCGGTTGTCTTCGTAATTTGTAATATCATTTCAATCATTCCAGTATTGATTTGATTTTAAAGGACCCGTTTTAATGATTTAAGTTTAGTTAGCTCTTTTTACTGGCGACCATTTATTATTTATCTCGTTATTTATGATATTTTCTGTTATAAAAGTTAACATCGCCCTGAAAAATTGGGCCTATTGAAAACTGTGTTTAACAATTTGATATATTTTAATATAATTTAGTTAATTCCAATTATTATCTCCATGTTTGTCTTTTGCTTTCTCGTACATTTTTTTCGCAAGTGAGCACACGAATTTTAGAAAACAAACTAATAATTAAAATTAAAAAATTAATAATTCTTATTAATCCTTTCTACCGTTAAATCGTCTTTTTGATCTTTTACTGTTATAGGCTGTATTTTTCTTTTAGATGCTCTCTGTGTAGCTTTTGGCAATGGCTTCCATAATATTATTTCCAGGCGCTTTGCTTTTCTGAAACACTAGATAAGGATTTAAGGAGTGTAACTTCTAACTCAACAACAACTAAAAAATTCCAGCTGCATAAATTACATTTTTTTTAAGTTATGGTCTTTCTTTTTTTCAAGTCCATTTCAGGCTTCGAAGAGTTTCCGTTTTTTGTATAAAGTATTTCAGGTCTCACTTGTGAACAAAAATACCGTCTTTTAGTTTTGTTACCGGGAGTCCAGAAAACTTGCTCTATAAATATTTAAAACTCACTCCTGCAGGTAAACTTGGCGTAAGCATGGAGAAATATGTACATTACTTTCGAGCTACTACTTATATGTACTGGGCTTTCATATTTTGACACCTAGTTAGAGCTTTAACTGTAGGAGATTCAAAACAAAACTTTAAATGGATCTTACATTTTTCTTGTATTGTCTTTTAAGAGTATTCAATTTTTAAAAATCATTAGAAATTTGGAAACCATACATTTTTTTAAATGGGACACCCTGTATATTATTATTTCACTACATGCGCCTCTTCTTACGGATTATAAATATATCAGGTTACATACATTTATTTTTAAAGAAAACCGAGAAAATTGACAAAAAACCTGCCATAAGAAGCAATACATTAAAGAGAGAGACTCTTCTAACAATCCATAGGATGAATAGGAATACATTGCCTCTTATGGTACGGTTTTGTTAATTTGCTCGATTGTGTTTACAGATAATGGTATCAAACCTGGTATATATTATAATAATTATACTGCAAAATGTGCATGTAATGACGCGGGGTAAACCACTGCCGAAAATCTGTACATCATAATTCCACTTTTCACACTAATCCCCCCATAATCTCATCTCAATCCTAGATAATTCCATGCTTATCCCTGATAATTCCACCTCATTCCCTAATGATTCCACATAATACCATATAACCACTCTGCATTCTACATAATTCCGTATAATTCCATATAATTCCCCATAATTCCATATTATCTCACTTAAATAATAGTGTGTTTGAGGTCTTATTCGGCTTATTCAAGATTTTTATAGCCGATATGTTAAAGGCTAAAGGGATACGACGAGGGTATGACACAATATATGCTATCTTCATCTGAATCTACTTTTGGATCGCATTTACAGAAAAAACTATATTATTGAGTTTTGCTTTTAATTCAGTGCAGAATCCTTCTGGATGTTATAATCTGAGGATAAAATGTTTTTATAACCGCTTAAAAACAAAAAATTTTTAGGACAATTTTCAAAAACACCAAAAAATTATTTGTATTCATTTTGACCAATTAAATCAGGCAATACTTGTCGAGCGAATGTTTCCATATTTTGATTATCATTATCATTTATTTCTGCTATTACGTCTATGGATGAATATCCATTGACAAGCAATTAGCTCCTTTGGAAGTTTAATACTGAGTTCTGTCTCTCTAACAACAGAATATAGGTCTTCCTCAATATTACTTTGTTGTTCACCGGAAAAACGCATGTCCGAATCCATGCCCCCAGAAATATAATATTTCCGATTTGTCCAAACAAATTTAAGTTTTGATTTAGAAAAGAGATGTCAGGGCGGTAGGTCAATTCAACTAAAACAGTAAAACTCGATAAAACTTAAATAAGAATGTGGCAAAGAATAGTAACATTCTGAATAAGAATCCAGCAAAAACATTACAGAATCTTGTTCCATGACCATATTCCGGAAAATCTGAATATTTTTATTAATGGAAAAGTTATTGCATTGGTAATTACGAAGGTAGTAACTACCGGGGCAATAACACAAATTTTAATTATTTACATAAAGCATGCGTTATATTTGTTAATAGTTTGAAAAACACATCTAACCCAAACTCAAAGAAAAAAATTCATATATAGACAGCTGCTTTACTATATACTATATTATTTTTAAAGGAAGGTTAAGTACTTTGCTAAACGACAATCGATACGAGGATACATTAAAGAGCCCAAGCGTTATCGCTAAAATCAAAATATCTGGCTACCTAACCGGATTACCAGAATTTTCTATGCGCTAATCAAGACCGAGATTATGAATTTTATTGACCAACTACAAGAAATCGGGATGTTCTCTCAAAAATCGGGACACTATAAAAATGATTACATTTACATTTTTTTTTCAAATCTATCATCCATAAAAAAGGCTATTTAAAATATTTAATAACAAATATTAACTACTCGAAACAATAAAAAATATAAAAGAGATATGTATTAATTTCGAAACCATTGGAATACAAAAGTAAAAAAATGAAGATTGTTACATTATTTAAATCAAATAGTTATTAGAAAACTCTCAGAACGGCCATTATTTTTAATAATTTTTATTAGTAATTATAAGTTCACAATGAGACAGAAAGAAGAAATTCTTTCTGCTCGTTCTGAACTTAAACTACTTTAACTGTCGCTTATGTTTATATATATTTATAAAGTAATCCATTCCAGGGACATCATACAGGTCAAAAATGTGTATACCTATTTCCAATGGCCATTTCCCAAATTATCACAAAAACTCTGTTAGATAATTTCATATACAATTTTCTAAAATTTCTCAACATATCGGGTAATTCCTAAATTTTTTTGGATATTTTTCTAAAATTTCCGAATATTTATGATAATTTCTTTATATGATTTTTGTAAATTCCTGAGAGCTTATAGGTTTACCCAACATTAATTTTTATTTATTTATTTATTTATTTGAACATTCATCACACGATTACAATGTATAAAATGAATTTCGTCACATACTATAAGTTAATCTAAGTTTTTAAAATTTAAGGACAGTAATAAACAATAATAAACCAGGACACAAACAAATGGTAAATAATATGGTCTTAAGATTAAATATTATCTAGGGTAAGTATCTTAGTCTCTATAATCCATGCATTCTTTGAAGCTATAAAAGGTCCTTTCATTCAAATATACATATATATATATATATATATATATATATATATATATATATATATATATATATATATATATATTTCTACGAAGCTGCTTTATGGATCTAGCTTCCTTGATATTGTTGGGCAGTTTGTTGTATATTCTGACACAAGCGTAATGTGGAGATTTCTCATAACGAGATGAGGTGTGTCGAGGAAACGTAAGATTACCACAATGCCTCGTTGGGTAGGTATGATTTTCAGAATTGCTCTTAAACTGGTCTTTGTTTTTGTACACATTGAGGGCACACTTTAATATATAGACAGATGTAAGTGTAAGTATTTTAGAATTTTTCATGGTTTCTCTGCAGGTTTCCTGAGGTTTCAGTCCGAAGATCAGTCTAATTATTCTTTTTTGGGAAATGAAAACCCTATTGGCGTTCACTGCTTGACCCCAAAAAATAATGTTGTAGCCAATATGGGAGTAAGCCATAGTATAATATGTTGTAAGCAGAGTAGACATAGGTACTGCTTGTTTCAGTTTTAGTATTGCCTAGAATGCTTGATTAAGCTTCGAACAGATACGGTCTATTTGTGGCTCCCAAGTGAGTTTAGAGTCAAGATATGTTCCTAGGAATTTTACCGTTGATTCAGTTTTATCTACATATAGTTTTGGTTGCGTTTTGATGAAAGGGACAATAACAGTCTTATCTTTGTTCAGAATAAGTCGGTTTGAATAACACCATATGTTCATTTCATCACATTGTCGATTTTTGATCGCAATTCAGGTTCGTTCTTTGCCGAGATAATAGCTGTAGTATCGTCGGCGAATTTTATGGTAGTGTCTGGAAGAGATAGGTCATTGACAAAAAGCAAAAATATAAGTGGAGCTAGTACCGACCCTTGAGCTGCTCCAATATGTAAGTTGTACTCTGTTGATGTACAATTTTCTACCCTTACCAGTAACCTTCTTTCTGAGAGGAACGACATAATTATAGAAAGGGCGTTGCCTCTAATACCCATAGAAAACATAATGAAAAAATATTATTGTAACACTATAATTATGTTACTTACACTTTCTGGTAAATGTTTTATTTAATTTTACTATGGATCGGTACAAGACTTAAAAACTTTAACTCCACGTGTTGTACATCATTAATGATACAACTCTAATAAGTAAATACAAGCCCTAGTAAAATAAACCAAAGCACCAAATAATACACTTACAACTCCACCTAAAATTTGTCGGTTTTCGTAATAATAGAAAAATAATAATCACTAGTAGCTTTTTACCAACGTATTAATTTCATAAATTTGTGTGCAACAATGCCAACCAACGGTCTAGACTAGACCACGAACACGACATGCGTCGAGTTAAGAACGCCACCAGAAATGCATGTTGCCAGATGGAACGGCTGACGAATTTCGCGAATATTCTATCCCAGGCGAGGTTGCCAAGTTTCACATAATTCTACAATAATTCCACGGAATCTCGCAATAATTCCATGCGATTTTATATAATCCCAGAGCAATCCCAAATAATTCATTTAATTCCAAGTAATTTTTCCTCCTTGTTCACCATAATTCCCCAGTGGTTTACCCCTCGTGTAATGATATAATAATAGAATAGGCTAGTTTGTATTAGTTTATATTTAGTATAACTTTAAACTTGTTTTCTCACTGATAGTGTAATTTGACTTCAAACTAACAACTGTGGAATAAAAACAAATCTATTTGATTGTTCTATTCAAATTGGAAAAAATGCGGGGACAGTCTGAAGTGTTATAAAAAAAAACTTATCAGACCATGGACCATGAAGACGTTCACTAAGGTAATCCAGAATTACTCACTGCTAAGCTGTAAAGATTCGAAGTTCCACCATTTACTGTTCCATCCATACACGATTTCCATATTTTTTAAATTTTTATTGGAAGATAATAATATATTAATTAAACTGTATTTTGCAAAAAGAAGAATCCGGAATGTCCACTAGATTTGATGAAAAATAAAATCAAATGAAGGGTTAATTGTTGTCAATGTTGTCAAATGTAAAAAAAAATCATTGCATTTTATTTGACAAATTGAATATGGCTGCCGTTTGTTATTGTTTTGCTTTGGTAGTACAAATTTGAACGTTATTTGTATACCAATATGACTTTTTTCAATTTTAAGAACAAATAACTTTTAATCCCCACCTACAGTGATTAATAGTAGTTTTTAGAAGATATTTATTAACAAATGTAAAGAAAAATATGAAAATTTGAGTATCTTTTTTACCGACTCGAGTGGAAACCTGCCTTGTATACACGAATTCATAAAACCGTTCCTAAAAATTGTCAGCACATCGAATTAACCTCCCTTTTCATTAAAACTAATAGAGAAGCTTTGTAAGCGTTATTTAAGGAATATAATATTAGCCAGCAGTCGTATATCACAGGTAGATCCTCCAGCACCGACCTACTAGGAATGGCATTTTATTGATAGTGATCGATTGGTCATCGACATATCGAATAGCAATGGGCAAATAAAAAAATATTGATATATCGATAGTTATCCGATAATATGGATAGGTGTCCGATAAAATCGAGAGTTATTAAATGGATTACATATTTATGAAGAAACTTTTTTTCGACACTATACGATAGGTAGCAATAACTAGCGGTAACTTAAATGTATCAACTATTTTGTATCGATTGTCTATCGATAGGTAAAAATCTATTATCGCCCATTCCTACGACCTACTTCAGAGACGGACATACATAGGGGGGCGGTCCTACCCCCAATAAAGTCTTATCGGTGGTAATATACCTAATATGCAGCTCTTTATTTGAATTATTTTTCTTGCCAAGAGTCGAACATCTCTTTTTGTGATCAGTTTTTATATGGTAAATTTTTTATATCTGGTAATTGCCTAGAAGCAAGGCCATTAAGCAAAGCAAGAACAATTTTTTATATTTTTATGTCATTAAATATTTAACAAAAAATATTTTGTTACGATATTTGCATTCTAACCGTGATAATATTATTTATCTTCATTGCATATTAAACGAAAAAATCTAAATTTTCTTTAAATACATTATGTGCATTTAATAAACTTGTCACTTCTTCATGTTCAGTGACTATGTCAAAAAGCCTAGTGCCTTTTGTCGAAATGAAATAAAAGTATATGTTTCTCAAAGGAACGTAACCAAAAAGCGCCCCATGCAAAAGCGTGTTTTCTATTTTTTTAATCTATAATATATCTTTTGCTTTTTAGTCTTAAAATATCTTTAACATATTACTACTAATGTATTGGGGTATACTAGCTCGTACCATCGGTACCATTTGGTACCGTCAAGCTTAGATCAGCTCGATGGTACCAACTTATGTATTGCACGCGCCAAAACATCTAAATGAGCCCAAAATCCAGGGATTTACTAGCTGGTACCAGCGGTAGCAGGTAGCAAATTATTGTATTTTCATCTGAATTATATACACTTGTAAAATTTCAAATCGATACGACAATTAGAAGTCGGTTAACACCGGGCACAATCGAGTTAATCAGATCATCTAGATGGTACTAAAGTATTGTATTGTGAGCCGAATTACATACACTTGCAAAATTTCAAATCAATACGATAATTAGAAATAAGTTAAAATCCACTGGTACCATTTGGTACTGATCTGATCAACTCGATGGTACCAAATTATTGACAGAAGTAGATTAAATCGACTTCCTAGGTTTGTTTACATATAGTTAGTCAATTAGTTACAAGTGAAGCTAATAAAAGCGTGTAAAAAATCCCATATGATGCGAACTTTTTCAAGATCTCTATAAATATCGGTGGCGTCTTGCAAAACCAAAATTTCTGTTAAAGTTTGGATCATCAACGGCATAAATCAGTGTAGGAAATATTGTTTCTAGATGAACGGTGCAACAGGCTGCCAGTGATGAAGTTTTGATCCTACTAAGATTTTTTGCACCATCCCAACTCTTCTAATTCTACATTATTACTTACACAGATGATCTCGTCATACGACTTAGTGGAGTCTTCAGGAAACTTTTCTTTGATAAAATACGAGGAGTCCTACGAATAATCACTAATCGAAAAACGTGCAGTTAGCATAGGAAGGCGGAGATAGCCAATTTTACTAAGAAAAGGAGGTTGGAAGTAAAATTTCCGTCAAAAGAATAATATCTAGGTGTAAGCCTCGATTTTAAATTAACTATGATTTTCACTTGGCACGAAAACTAGGCATAGTAATGATATGAAGAGTGCGACAAGACCATCGGAAGACTTGGTAGCCATGAAAGTGATGCTATTTGAAAACTATTCTTTTTAAAGCATATTGTAATAATTTTAAAGATAATATACGTAGGTATATGATTTGTAAAGGACGTTACCAAATGAGTTTGGTTTCTTTTTCCTGTGTCTTAAAATAAAATTATAAAAATTAATATATGCTATTTCAAAATAGACAGTAATTTCCAAGAGAGTTTCCATTATTAGTATATTATTAGTACTTTAAAACCAAACTTTTAACCTCGCTTTTAACTTAATCGTTTTAATCTCTTTTAAATAAAGCATTTTTTAATTATAATTGTTCCTTGTAGATGCCAATATTGTCAATTGCTAAAAACTTCCAGATCTAATAAATGTGCATTCAAACGGTGTAATTAAAATAGTATTTGACGTCCCTGATTCTTAACATTTCAGGAATTTCATTAAATCATCAAGAGATTTTGTTACTACCTGGGAAAAAACTTAAAATATTTTAGAAAAGCGTTAAAGAAAAAGGTTGACGCCTTGCTAGACATCCAAATGTATGTTGGCGAACGGGGCATAATTCTATTACAATGTTATTTCTTCTTTTTGTCGTGATTTTGGCGCCGTTGTCATGTTTATTGAAAATATTGGTAATGTCACCCGAGTTGCTACCTTATTAGAATATTTGAAATACATTTCGAATATATGGTAAGACAAATTAGTTTTTCGTTTCTGCCCACCTGTCTCGGTTTCACCGACTACAGGCGCTACCTAAACGTTAGAACAAAATTTTTTTAGGGATAATGTATTTCGCCGTATATATGTGTATGTGTGTTACGTAATCGTCGCTATACAGTAATTTCATTCGAAGATTGGTAGAAGAAAACTAGCACGAAGTTGCCCTCTCACAGCTTAGACAAAGAAGGCTTAGGTAAGTGCATTTTCAGCTGCCGTCAACTTTTCTATTTTCTAATTTTCACAACATCGCATGATGTCTGGTTATATGGAGCTATATATAAACAACGATACAGATTGACCACTTCATCGTATATTATTATTGATCAGAAGACAAGTACAAAACTTCAAATTAAACGACAAATAATAAATATAACTAAAATTTTTTACTCGAGAGAGACACAATGTTTAAAACTTTACCTGCAGTGGCTGGTAGGATCGCACAAAATCAGCTAAAATAGATTAGGCACACAGGACTCAATGTAGATACCCATACGGTCCATCCCACAGTTCTCGATGTCCCTTTGGTAAAGCCGAGATGGGTTTCGGAGCTCAAATCCCATTTTTTAATTCAATTCTGCCCTGTCCACAAAATATTATGTGGGTCTTTACACAGGCGAAAGCTCGAACGAAGAGCTACCTTAATCTGCATTAATTTCATCTATAGATCTATCTCGATTATGAAACTTGCCCGGTAGCACTTTTCGTGGATAGTTTGTATAATATTTTTATATTAAATTTAGTCCTTTAGGTTTATTTATACTTTTTGAGTTTTAAATAAATGTATTAATGCAGTGCTTTTAATATAATTTTTCGTATAATTTTGTAAAGTGTAATGACATATTTCTCCGTATTTGTCATTAGTTCGAGCGATGAATTAATAATTTATCTGTGTAATTAACTAGATAAATATTCTAAAAAATAGTTAATAAAAATTGATAATAAAGGCAACATGGCAGGCTGGATAAATCGCATCCAGATTTGAGATCCCCAGACACTACCGCCAACTGAAAACGGTGGAAGTGCTTTGCACAGTGGTTTCCTTTTGAAAGATTGTGACAAAACTGAAATAAAATTTTCTGATTCATTACAAATCTAGATGCATTTTTACTACATACACCTAACGACAAATGTAAGCGAACAGTTATATATTTTAGTGTGGCACGAAAAACATCTTACTATACATTCCGTGAAACTTTTAATAGCAATAAAAACATTTGTATAAATGTAAAACTTGAAAAAGCCGACTTACAGAAAATCGAATTGTTTATTCCTATCTTCGTTCTCTGCTTAGACTGGGATCGGTTTTATGATAAAAGTTTGAATAAATATAAAGTAAATGAGTCGAATAAACCGGCACATATATTGAGTGCAACAAAACACAAAGCAATGTGTTTTTATTTTTTGCGTTTTATTGCCCGGTCCCCTCAGACGTCGTAGTTCAAGATCCTTGCCTCGGACTATACGCTAGAAAGATGCCCAGTTTGTTTAAGTAGATACAATCTCAAATTGATTTTATGTTTGCCAAAATTGTGTAGCAATTTTAAAGTAGCCAGTTGTTATATTTGTCAACTGGTCTATTTGTTGTTGTTAAATTTGAACATTTTATTTATTTGCTTTCTGAACACTCCTCAAAGCTAGTTTAAATTGTGTCGAGCGATCAGACGATTTAGCGCAATATCGAGTGAGTCACTGTTAATAAAGATTTAGTGTTCAGGCTTAGTAGAGAAATATCACGACAGTTACAAATTTGGGTTTTTTCAGGAATTTTGCAGAGTGAAGGAAACGCCTCACAATAAACGCTAAAGAAAGTAATAAAGTGTACAAATTTAAAATTGACTAATGGCATCTAATCTAATTTTAAGAGAAAATTAATATCAGCTTTTTGTTCTTTTTAGGAAGGCACACGTTATCGTTGTTTCTTTGCATTCTTTAGAAATAACAAAAGAGATAGGAAAATTAAAAAATAAAAAAGAAATACGTTCTAGGATTCAAATGTGATGAATATCAAGTTGTAGAAAAGTGGCAACCATAATGTGTTATTTAGTTTTCTCGAACGGAACAAAAAATTGATGTTATAGTGTTAATTTTTTTCTTTGCAAATTGTCGAATGAGTTAATTTTGAACACTATCTCAAGGGCGTGATATGTTTTATCCCAGATCCCGATATTCAATTCATTGAATAGAACTTGGGACACTCTGCCCTTTGTAAGAATATCTGTCTGTATTTCTAAGTACAATCTTTCATGAAATTAACCAAATATTTGTTAATTACGCACTTACTTATGATCTTACTGAATCCAGCCCTATTTTGCGACACCCGGTATAGGGGAAAATGTCCCGTAATTTCTTTAGATGATATGTAGATATTATCTTCTTTATCTCCCTGTAGAACGATAAAAACGTATTGTGTGAAAAGTATTCCCTACCGCTGATTCAACATGAAAAAAGCTTTTAGCATCCGAAAAGCTTATTTAAATCGGTTAAATCGTCTTTTTTGACGACCAGTTTATTTTAAACTTAAGATATCTAAACTAACTTGTCCTAGGAGTCGGTTCGTCCGCCTTTTGGAGTCATCTTGGGGAGTGTTTTTTTGTAAAGGGGCTCTTCACTATGCGCTTATTCAAATGGTTCAATTAAATTTGATATCAAATCTGTTTTTGACGAGCAGTTTATATAATAAGGCAAGTCATTGTTAGTTTAGTTTTAAACTAACATAAGTTACTGTTAAGTTTTTAGATGAAATTTTTTAAGGTTCAGATAACAGAATAAATATATTTGTTCTGTAGGGTATAAATTAGTTTAAATCCAAAACTCTGGTAGGTGATTTTCTCATAAAAATAAGAAAACAGTTTATTCAAACAGGGGTTCGCAAACGGTAGGTTTTCTAGATACAGTATTATATTGTGGGAATGTCTATGTCACGTTATTAAAATATTATATTTTTTTTTAAATTTGTGAACCTACCACGAGGGCCGAGAGCCTAATTACTAGGTACCGTGGTTGCTTTATGTGAAGAGAGGGAAATTTTATTGATGGGGGATTTACAAACTTGCAGATTAGGCGAAGCCTTTGCTGGTAACACATATCATAATACAGACACTCCGGGAACAAACGAGCGAATAAATGGGAGGTCCCTGGTCCTTCCTCAGTTGGACGATGAAGGCATACATGTATCTCCCTGGCAGGAATGACTAAGTGGTAATATCTGTAAAATAGAGACAGATCGCCCACAATTCGAGGATTCTCTAGTGATGTTTGGATCATCAGTCAAGCATGTTAAGAACTGAAGGAGAGGCTGCTCCCCATATATGCAAGCAATACTCTAGGCACCTACCTAGCAGGAATGACTAAGGAAGGCATAATCATAACATAATCCGTGGTAATATCTGTAAAATAGAGACAAATCGCCCACAATTCGACGATTCTCTAGTGATGTTTGGATCATCAGTTAATAATTGAAGGAGAGGCCGCTCCCCATATATGCAAGCAATACTCAAGGCTGGCTGGATATGATTTACAAAGCGTAAAGGGTATACAAGTTGCCAGAAGAAAAGTATTTTCCAGCTCGGAAAAGGAAACGCAATTTCTTCCTGGCTGCTGTGGCACTTAAGGTGATGTGATCATGCCAGAGAAGATCTTTCTGAAAAAATTATACCAACTAGGAATCTTTGTCTTCAAGTATTTGAATATTCATTTGAATGGAATGAGTATTAGGAGATAGTGTTTTATGGGGTTAAACTGGACAGGGTTTTTTGCTCCCCATTTTACGATTTTCATGAGGTCCTGTGGGCCTTTGATAACGAAAGCCATATCGCCTGTCATAGATAAGTTTCTTCATTGCCTTACTCACAATTGGGAACAGGGCGTACACGAGCAGATTTCCAGCTTTTAGGGTAAGTGCCCGTGACACAAGACACTTGGAATAATCTGCTAAGGATACGGGCAGCAGATAGTTCGAAGCGCACCTTTTTAGGACTATGGCTGGAATGCCGTCAAGGCCAGAGGATTTTTTGGTATTAAGTGTTTTGAGAATACGTTGTACCCTTTTAATTCATTTATTTAGTTTTTTTATATACTTTGTACATTTCTAGATGTTTTTTAATCAAATTTGGTGTACACTATACTAAGACTAATCTCAACAAAGCGGCTAAATAAGTTTTAAAAAATCTACAGGATGTTATTTTTCTAAGTACTGATCCATTTAACCTTCCCAATTTTTTTATTAAGGCGTTACTGACTTTTTTACAGCAAATTTTTTACTCTAATCTGTAACTTTGCAACATTTAGAAATGGTTTGCTAATAATAAGAAAAAGAATAAAATGTCAATTTATGTATATTGCATCTAATTTAAAGGTTATAATGCATTAAAAATATCATTTTGCCATTTTCTTCATGTCCCACATGCATTAAGAGCGAGGGGCGTCTCTTTTGCGAGATCGCTGACTGTTTTTCCCTCGAATTTTCCCAAAATACTGATTTCGCCCCAATCGAAATCCTAGTGATCACCGAAATCGCTGTACGTTTTTCGCAGATTGACACGACAATCGATTATAAGTTACATATTAGATACTGTGAATGGACATTTAGTTAAACAACGGTGCAAAAATCTCAGAGACCAAAAAGTTGCAGTTACCGAACAGAATAATAAATTTGTCTTTGTTTTTAAAATGGTCAGAGACGTCGTAATATAAAGTTGAAGGTAAAAAAACCGCAACCCTGAAAAACAACTTCCTGGTGATTATGTTATAACTTATTTAGTTTACTTCAGTCATAGATAGGGATGGGGTTTTTTATCAATATATCGATAGTTATGGAAGGTCAGCGACATATCTAATAACAATAGATAAAGTAAACACTCGATATATCGAAAAGTGCCGATAGGTAAGCAATAATGTCGGTAGATATCCGAAGATATCAATAGGTAGCCGAGAAAATCGATAGGTAAGAATACCTTTCGATAGGTAAGGACACCTATCGATAAGTAAAATGTATAAAACATATCGCACATCCCTAGCATAGTATAGGTACTACCAATTTTAATTTAAAAACCTTTAGAAGTGCCTAGGAGGTGTATAAAAAAATTAACATTTGAACACCCTCATATATCTCATCTCAAAAACAAAACGTTTACGGAGCTTTGTTATGTGACTCATATTTTTTTCAGATAAATCACCTTCTAAAATTTTGTATGTGAATTAGTTTACACTATGTATAAGCATACTTACCTATTTTTCAAAAAGAGAAAAAAAAATGGTTAAATTCCTCCCAAATTTCCTTGCCTCGTAATGGATAATTTCTTTGTTAGGAGTAGTGAAATATGGCCCAAATTAGTTCTGGACATAGTCATTCAGTAACACATGTACATATCCGGTCTTTCAAACATTATTTTCCACCATAGGGGATTCGTACTAATATTTTACCAGTTTCTACCTATGCCACGCTTAATTTTTGGGCACAATTTAAAATAACTTGAATAAGTAGTTTTTACACTGATTTGTTGAAGACCACCATTTTGTTTCGTCATGTTGAATTTATACAAAATTTGAGAATAAGAAATTTTTTACATTGATTTTTTAAACATTTTATTTAGCAGCATTTTGTTCGGCCATTTTCAATTCGTACTACAATTTTACTAGTTTATCTCTATATCACACTTAATACTTACACAAAATTTTAAATTATCAATATTTTATTAGGCGGCCAACTTGGATTCGTACCAAAATGTTACCAGTTCATTTCTATGGAACACTTGGATAATTAGTTTTTTAAGTAATTTTTTTTTAACATTTCATCAGGCATTTTGTTCCGCCATATTGGATATTTGCCAAAATATTACCAGGTGATCCCCATAAGACCCTAACTTTTTAACCAAAATTTGAAGTCAGTCGGGTACGTAGTTTTTTAGACGACAGATGGAGAAAAATGTTTGTGTCATCTAGGGACCCTAAAACGTGAAGATCTGGAAAAATTTGGGAGAATGCTTTTTCTGACGATTTAATACAATTTTCCTCATAAAAGGGATGTAAAAAACGATGATTGAATCCTTTACTAGATAATTTTATTTTGATTTAAATTGGGTATTTTTTTGTTCATATACGGTTTCTTAAGGGAGAACTGCACGCAAAAAGTGAAAAACCAGCTACAAGGTCTAGTCAAGTTCAAAGTAAGATGAAATGGTACCTACGTATTAGAAAAAACTTCCTGCGCGTCCGACTTCAAAAAAATGTGTTATGTATAGGCAATTTAAATTACATTTCGGTTAAAAATGGGTTCAAAAGTGTTCACGCGCTGCAGAAATACAAAGACATGAGACGATTTACCATTTCAAATTTTGCAGTTACGTAGACAAAGGATCAATGTAAGGCGGTAAAAAGCCATTTTGTGGATAAAAAAATTATATGCGATGGCATTTGCGTCAAAAAGTGGCCAAAAAATGGTCGAAAATGGACAAATCGACTTCTGTTTTATAATTATAGGTTTAATTATTTTATAAAAAATCGTATTTAGCGCCCAACTATACATATTTCCATAATCACCTTGAAGCTAATAAATATCTCTTTCAGCTTTAACATAATATTGCAGCGGCGGAAGGCTTGCAAATGATCTATAGTACTGCGAGCAGTTCCCCCTTAATGTAGGAATTACAAAGAAACTATAGAAATTTGTCGTCTTTGATTTATTAATGTATTAAAGTTTTTTTTTAATTTAAAGAAAATATCCAAGCAAAGTAAAATTATAAACGTATACAGTAATGTATAACAAGTTGTAAGTTATCATATTTTTCTTGCGGATGGAGGAACAAATCTAAAAAAATTACCATATCTTCACTAATAAAAATAATTTTTTCTTAAAACAATGTAATATAACCTACCTGAACTTATTTTGGGGTATTTTCTCAGAACATTAATAGGTTAGATGTAAGAATAGAAGAATTTCTTCTGAAATTACCTAAATGTCGCCCTATTGTATTCATTATTTTTTTTAAATGTTATATTTCTTGAAAAAAAAATTATTAATATTATTAAACTACGCTACTTCGACAAATATTTAAGACGACCCTACACCCGTCGTCATTTCTCTGTCCCTAATACTGCGATCAAAGTGCGTATTATGTTTCATTCACATTTAAAAACCAACCAAAATATGAACATAAAATAAATAAGACACCATTACCCTTATTCACTCAAGAGGTTTAAAGGACCCAGCACGATCCTTATGAAAAATGTTTACCCGTGTAATTGGCTGTGTCGAGAGATTCTCGAAAACGCACTGTCCGTTGGCTATATGACTAAAGGTTAATGATCTCAGCTGAAGACTATTCCTCCGACAAGTGCTCAGCTGAAGCTTATTTCCATAACATACACTTTCTAAACTGTCATTAAAATCAATTTCAACTTTGGTACTAAATAATTTTTAAATGGTTTTCACAGCGGATCTTCTCAGCAAAACATGATTTTCTTATCATTTATTATTATAAATAAACGATACAAAAAATATCAGCTTTGGTACTGTTATTTTTTAACGTTTTTCAACGCGGTCTATTACTCTCACGGCTTTCAGTGTCTGAAAATCCGCTTTGGTACAATTGGTCACTAAAATGTGTCGCGAGCTCTCGGTCTATATGTATTATACAGGGTGAATCATACATGGAAATTGGTCCCGTACTGTATTGAGAGGTGACCCATCTGGTAGGTGTGATCTGGCATTACTAGGGCTATTTAGATTTATTTCACTTATTGTTTAGCCAAAAATAAAAATTCAAAAACCTTACCTGTGTAGTTTTTTTCTGGGGTTATCGGATTATGACATCAAAAAAACAATTTAAAGTCAAATACAAAAATGTGACGGAAAAATTAATTTCTGAAAATGTTTTGGTTTTTAAATATCACTTCAGGTTGAACGATAAACGACATCGAAAGTATAATTATCGTACATAACCCTAAGACCTTTTAGCACAGACCTTGTCCTGGTTTCAAAAATATATAATATAGATATAGATGTATCCTACAATTTTCGAGGTATTCATGTTTGAATAATTACAACATAATGTACTGTTCCAGTAATAGGATGTGATAATAATCAAAGGCGAATATCTTTTATGCACGAGAATTTTACTTCTATTAAACCGAAAGAGAAATTTAAGACCTGAATACAAAAAATAATATAACTTTAGCCGTTAAATTTCGTTATAATTATATATACTATATATAATAATATAATAATTCCGTTATCATAGCGGAGTGAAAAAAATTTCAAAAATCAGTTTTTCGGTCATATTTTTTTATTTAATGTTAATTTGTTTTTTGTCGTAATAGACCGGAAAGAATTAGGCTTTTTAATTTTTATGATAGGTAAACCATAAGCGAGTAAAATTGAGTGGCTCGCTCCCTTGAGTTACCCCGTATATCTAGGTGTAAACTGGAAATTTAAAAGTATTTGAATAATATTTTAGTATATTTTAAAATACGGATCATTCTATTATATTAAATTGTTCGGAAACGTTATAAAAAATAAGTAGGTAGGTACCTCAGGAACATGAGACGAACTCGACCTTCCCGGAAGGAACACCTCGTTTCCCGGAGCTGCCTATCTACAAGTTCGGATGGTGTTCTTCGCACTCCTGGGATGTGAACAAAGGGCTCGACGGGTTTTCCGATGTATTCATGCGTCTCCTGATACTTCAAGGACAAGGCTTTGTATCTCCTCTATGGAGGGTTTGGGCATCCCTATAACAGAATCCTTTGCTACCGGTGCCACCCGAGAGGGCGAATGGGGATGAACGGAGCTTGCCACCGAGTCAGTTGCAGGCAGTTTCCGTGTAATCGTGGCCGGTTTCGGCGCACTCACGTATTTGGGGAAGATTTCAGTCGCAGGAGTGAGTTTACTCCCTGAGTGGAATGAACTAAGCCACAGTAGAGAAGTTAGAGCTCCATATGAGAGATGAAAAAATTCGTTCTCGGATTCAACAACAGCCCTAGGCCACTCCCACGAGCAAGTTAGTAAATCTTGAATAATGGTGGGTATTTGTAGGGGGAGTGACCCCCATAACTCGGTATTGGAATTAATCACAGCTCTCATCTGGTCTGGTCTGAAGTGGCCGCTCCAAACAAAACACTTTTGGTGGTTTTGCATAGTAGAAAGTTCAAGGCTGCAATGCTGGGTTTGTTCAATGACCCCGTTTGGGGACGAAGGGGCGAGGTCGATTCTGCTCCAACATGGGTAGTCGAAAATTTAGACATCCGGATTTTTAAGGGGTGCGTTGAAGGGTAGGGGTTTATTGTATTTGTTTCTTTCGAACGGTAAGTTGTTGGACGGATATCAGACAAATTCCGATGGGTCTAATAAATTATTGAGTTCGGTCAATTTTGTCTCCGAACTCGGGAGAAAACGCGCTGTATAATAACCGGTACAGATCAGGGTAGTGGCAGTCCTATTCCCAGGGATATAGAGGAGTCAAGAAAATATTCGAAGGCTTGCGGAGGAAACACGTGCCTCGGGCGATTGAGTGTCTGCGACAGAACATGTTGCAACGAAATCTTGGTGGTCACGCTGAGAGTGTCTCGACGCCAGCGGCGCTCTATTCATCGTATGGTTTTGGGGTTATGCCCGGGGGTTTTTCCCGTAACCGAGGTTGATTTTATCGGGAAATATTTCGTGGTGCTCTAAATTGAGATATTATTAACTCGTATATACAAAATATTTACAAAAAGAAAGATTTTAATTTTAAAATAATTCTTTAAGAAAGAGTAATTCAATACATTTTTTAAGGCGTGAGGTACTAAATTTAACTTCCCTCTGTTAGAAATGAGAATTTAGCAATTAGGAAAGAGAAGTATAGAGAGGAGATGAAATCTAGAGTCGGAGGACCTATACCGGGGAACAATATATATCCTTCGTGACTGCCCTCTGCTTTTTTGTATATGTATTTATTATCTATTTATAAAAAGAGCAAAATTACTGCTTGTAGGGTCCTTTAAAGCTATGGACCCGTATGTGGCGACCTGCGAGAACTTACAAACGCCAAGGGATGAGCCGGATCCTGTAGGTTTTCTATAGAACCCTCAAGGATACCATGCAGTACGAAAGTGCTTAGTTTGGATGGTTATAAATAAATATGTTAATGAGGTTCGACAAGAAGAATTATAAAATGCCTTGTTCTGTGACAGAACATGTATTGAAAATAATGCACCTAAAGAAAAAAAAATCGCACAATCTTTCTGTCTACAAGCTTGAAAGTTAAAGGAAAATTTTAAAAAGTATTTTTCCTTTTTTTCTTTTAAGTATTGTATAGAATTAGAAGATATTAAAGTAATCTAAATTTTGGTACCAAAATAATTTTGGGTATACATCCCGAAAGGATGATGAACTGCTTATCAATGCGCTACTATACCAAAATCGTTTTTTTTTCTTGCGGGCAAGCATACTGCAGTATGCAAATCGACATTTAAAGAAAGATTGAATTAAATTTTGTAATTAATGGGATAAACAAGACGTTGGACAAGGCGGAGATAATACTTTCCTGAATTTAAACCATCTTTTGCGAACAGTAAAACCGCTGGATTCAAGCCGCCCCTCCCAGTGGCAGCCAACTGTTGCGGCCCTCTTGTTACTAGGGCTCACTCAGGTCGAGATATCGGGATTAACGGGGGTTAGCGCGCCAAATGACTTGAAAATGAAATATTGGTTAGTCTTGAAGTGGATTTCATACGAACCAAGGAAAATCTCATCAGAAATGTATTTATTGGTTATTCTTTTTTATTTTTCTAATATCGCCTTGTAATTTCATGAGCGTAAACATTTGCTGTCGAAATAAAAATAAGCGTAGTGTAGATATATTGCTTCAGAATGAAATAAGCTCAGTTACATAATACATACATATTTACATTTATTTTAAAAGGCCTAAAGAATTTGTTTTATATGAAACCTAAACATGAACAACCAGAAATAGATTTAATAATTATTCATACGAGGCGCGACCAGAAAAGGTCTCCATGTAAAGGGCGCATAGTGCCAAGAAACCCTACCAAAAAGTAATTTAATTCTTAGATTACGAAAGTTTGTTTATCCATTACACCAAGTAACCACATAAAAATTAAACAAACATTTGTAAAACCCAAAATTTAGATTTTAACTTACTTTTTAAAAATGTATTTATGTCAAATTAACATAGATCGCACAGTGGGTATTATCGGACCTTAAGTAAAATTATAAACCTAATGAATACACTTAACCAAAAAGCTAAAAAATGATGCTCTAGGTTTCTTCAATAATATTTAAGATATTATCCACTATTGTTTACAGGTATTGATCTTTGGTACATGCAATACTGGCAGGTTATTGTAGTAGTTGTTTTCGGTATTCACAGTTGTCAACATGTTAGTAATATACATGCATTTGTAGGTAATCTCTGTAATTTATAGTTTGTTAGATGACTAATACAAAAAATAATATTAGTTAAATGACACTCGGCAATCCTGCTTAAAAAATACCTCTGAAGAGTGTACTAGTAGATAGTAGTTGAGGTTAAAACCTAGCCGGTAGGGCATATTGGTTCTCGAGGCCTGCCCCAGAGCTCATGCCAACCATTTATCCAACCTCTGGAATTTCTTCCAATGTGTCCGAAATATTCACATAGGTATGGGTATTCTTCCAAGAGGGATTCCGAACCTCGTCCCTCTGCAGGACTGTAGCGTCAAAATGTTTAGCTCTATCTTTGCATCTGCGCTGTGAATGTCAGATAGACCCACACGTTTAGGGCCGTCTTGATTATTCCTAGAATTGGATCTGGTACTATCGACGGCATATTGGCTCCGAGCTTAGCTAGTTTGTATGCGCCGTCTCATTGTCCTCTTGCTTTGGAGTAGACTCACGGAACTTGCGCCTAGCGCTATTAGCCTTTTCTTTATTATTTTTTAACCTCTAATGAGACCTTTTTGATCTGAAAATAAATTGTTAATATTAATACTATTATACTTTATTTAATTTGTATGGGTACAAATATACAAAACCATTAAAACAGATCTTTCACATCACTTTCTACTTGAAAATATACTAAATATTAAAATACTTTGCTATCTTTCACATTCAATTCTACTTGAAAACAATAACTTTTGTTATACGTGTTTATAACTTTTTGTTATCTGTGTATTGCTTGGTGTATTGAGTTCAGTATATTCAAATATGCACAATAATAAAACGCATTTTCGCACAGTAAATTCTAGCTGAAAATAATATAATACACACGAATTTGAAACATTTCAGTTCAATATTTTCAAATGTACAAAATAATAAAAGGCAAATTTCAATATTTACCTTTATTGAAAACAAATTTTTGCTCCATGCATTCCCAACATAATTTACTTCAATATACTCATATATGCAGAAAAATAAAGGTTCATTATAAGAACATAATCTGCACTCGTGCAGAAATCTGAAAGGCTGGACTTAATCCACTAATTATAAATTTATTTTTGTAAATAATATACAAAAAATATTTTGTATTCACAAAAATAAAATAAATTTGACGTGTTTGTGATGTTGATTCTTAGTCCTTCACGGATGGTAAAATACAATGTGTTTTCAATCCGGGTGTACAATAGAGACTCTAGTCGGACGCGAGAGAGAACACTTCAAAAATGCCAAATCTGATTTTGGCGAAACGTCAGCAAAACTGTTCTTTTCAGAACGACAGTAGTGAACGGCTGTACACCCGGAATGAAACCACTATATATATATATATATATATATATATATATATATATATATATATATATATATATATATAATAAGAGCTAAATCTATGGTCGTTTGACTAAAATGGATCATTGTGGTGTCTGCTGTGATGCAGAACATGTTCCAAACAAAGATCATTTTCTTGTTATGACGTTGGTGTACGTGGAATGAAAACATACTATCATATATATATATATAAATATATATATATATTTTTTTTTTTTGCTTTGTGTTCTTTGACCTTTTTTTTCAATATATATTTATCCTAATTTTTCTTGGTTTGAGGTCAATACATTAACAACAAAATTAGTACATATTTTTAAACATATATTTCGTTTCTAAGGTGACGTTTCGACCATAGTTTTGGTCTTTTTCAAACCTAAAATTTGTTTAGCACTATTTTTTTTAAGTTTATAAAGTATTAAAAATTTAGGACTTACCATAGAACGTAAAATAGTTGAATAAAAGTATACATAATCCACATATCTGACATATATTACACATATTTAATTTACATTTTAAAAATATTGTGGACGTTTATTACAGACAAATTACAAGCGACTGAGCGAACACTGTTACAGTAAAGATATATACAATTTATTTAGGTTGTTTATGTCTTTTTTGTCATTTATGGCGTTTTTGTTTTTTGAATTTCAGCCATCTCAAAAAAATTCTCTTTTTTTCAACTGAGGTTCGGATTTTAATACTTTCACTTGTTCGTAGTTGAAAGTATGTTTTTTGGACATCTCATGGTGTGTTAATGCGGTGCTGTTCTTTTTATCATATTTGTGACTTTTCAGTCTATTTTCTAAGTATTGGCTTGTTTGTCCAATATAAACACCGTTACAATTATTGCAAGGGATCTGATAGACTATATTGCTTTTTTTATTAATTGGCGTTTTCGATTTTAAGTTGCTGAAGTTCTTTGATAATAAGTTATAGGCTTTGTGACTTGTCGTGATGTTATATTTTTTAAAAAGGTTTTGAAATTGCTGGGATAAACCACTTATGAAAGGCAGAGAAATGTATTTTTTTTGAGATGGCTGAAATTCAAAAAAACAAAAACGCCCTAAATGACAAAAAAGACATAAACAACCTAAATAAATTGTATATATCTTTACTGTAACAGTGTTCGCTCAGTCGCTTGTAATTTGTCTGTAATAAACGTCCACAATATTTTTAAAATGTAAATTAAATATGTGTAGTATATGTCAGATATGTGGATTATGTATACTTTTATTCAACTATTTTACGTTCTATGGTAAGTCCTAAATTTTTAATACTTTAAAAACTTAAAAAAAATAGTGCTAAACAAATTTTAGGTTTGAAAAAGACCAAAACTATGGTCGAAACGGCACCTTAGAATCGAAATATATGTTTAAAAATATGTACTAATTTTGTTGTTAATGTATTGACCTCAAACCAAGAAAAATTAGGATAAATATATATATATATATATATATATATATATATATATATATATATATTTTTATATATATTTCTTCTTGTTTTTATTATATATAAAAATCTGCCAAGAGCAAAATAATAATAGATTTGGTGACAAAGATAACAGAGTAATCGATATGTTAAAATAATATGATCTATATCAATTGAAATACAACGGCAACCCTGGAGACAACGACGAAAAGAAAAGAAGTCTCTCACTATAACTTTACAGTGTTGCTTTCTTGAGGACCGACCAGGAGAATACATATTTTTTTCCTTGTCACACTTCCAAACTTACTTGCCGTACAATTGAATGAAAAAGATGTATGATTTCCCTGTTATTAGGTCTATAGAATACATCATTTTATTAATATGTAGTAATTAACAGATCCAAAAACTTGTCACGAAATTGTTACTGCTGCCGGACTGAATAACAATCAAAATTTACATATAAAACGTCATATTATTGAACTTTTTTATGTTCAGCAAACAATGCCCATTTATAATTGTAAAAAAAAACAAAACCTTAGAATACACATATATTATGATAAGGCAACAATCACATACTTAAAATGTAAGGGAATTTCACATAAAATGTCCCAATAGTGCGGTACTACGACTAACCAACAAATTTTAATTTGCATTATTTTTTAAGAAAAAGGAATCCATCTAACAATTTATTTGTTTCAATGTGTTCAATTTAAGATTAAGTTCCTAAAAAAAAAACAAGAAAATGTCTAAAATCAAGGGTTCTTAAATTCTACTAAAGCCGGGGTAATGATTCAGCAGACGCTCTTGTATACCTAAAAGTGGTTAATTACTTAAAAATCATTATTGTTATTATTTATAGTGTTTTATTATATTGTTTTGAACTAGTATCTAAGTATTTATTCAGACACATAAGTTTTCCGCGTAACTTGCACTTCCCTTCCTTCGGCCCGCACTTTTTAATAATAATAATGTTATCATGATAGAGGCGATAAAATTTAGAACAACATACTAAAATGTAACAAAAACATATTTTTTTTAACTAGTATTCACTTTAAACTTTCCTTTTAGAACAAAGACGTATAAACCATTCAAATATATTCCCCTACTTAATAGAAACAAATTTAAACTATGGTTATATTGAGGAGAGACAATGCTCCCCCTAATATTAAAAAAAAATCTTTTTCGAAACATATCTGGGTACATCACTACATTTGACCTCCGTAATTCATGCGAATATCTCTTTCTGGACCGGAAATTTTTGAAATTTGTGTTTTTTGACATTCGGGTTCCAGCTCCGTAACAATACGTCTGGGGAAAAAATGAAGGCAAAACGTAGGGGTTTGCGTAAAAATAAAATTGCACTGGAGTTTATATTAACTAAACAGTGGCGTCCGATTTTTGGCGAAACCACAAAAATCTCGGACAAGTTTGTTAACGGGCCATATCGGAAGATGGGAAGGGGAAATCGCCTAAAAAAATAAAAAGGAGGTAAGTTTGAAGGCATTTTTCTTAGCTGAATATAAATAAGATTCAAAATTAAAACAGGATGCCTAAACCTCAAATGAGGAGAAAACGGTTAAAATTCAGAAAAAGTAAAGACATTTCACTATTTATTTTTGAAAACAGTAGCTATACCCCGGAACAGTTTATGGGGCCTTAAAGTCTCCCCGAGGTGACGAGGAAATTGACGTCACCAGAATTACGCTCCGGCTTGTACAGGACGAGCAATTTAGAAATAGTTTGTTTGGCCCTGTAAAATCCGAACGGTTGATTCTAAAGGAATTAAGGAAATCCACCCAAACAAACATCTATGTTCCCTCTCGACATAAAAAAAAGAAAAAGAGAGAGAGAGAGAAAGAAGCGTTCTCTTCCAACAATCCACAGGTTCAATAGAAATACATTGCGTCTGATAGAAGCCCTTAGAATCAAGGGTTCGGATTTTACAGGGCCAAAAAAACTATTTCTAAATTGCTCGCCCTGTACAAGCTGGAGCGTAATTCTGGTGACGTCAATTTCCTGGTCACCTCGGGGAGACTTTAAGGCCCCATATATTGTTCCGGGGTATAGCTACTGTTTTCAAAAATAAATAGTGAAATGTCTTTACTTTTTCTGAATTTTAACCGTTTTCTCCTCATTTGAGGTTTAGGCATCCTGTTTCAATTTTGAATCTTATTTATATTCAGCTCAGAAAAATGCCTTCAAACTTACCCCCTTTTTATTTTTTTAGGCGATTTCCCCTTCCCATCTTCCGATATCGCCTGTTAACAACCTTGTCCGAGATTTTTGGGGTTTCGCCAAAAATCGGACGCCACTGTTTAGTTAATATAAACTCCAGTGCAATTTTATTTTTTACGGTTTTGCCTTCATTTTTTTCCCAGACGTATTGTTACGTCAATGTCAAAGAACACAAATTTCAAAAATTTCCGGTAGTATTCGCATGAATTACGGAGGTCAAATGTAGTGATGTACGTTAACAAACTTGTCCGAGATTTTTGGGGTTTCGCCAAAAATCGGACGCCACTGTTTAGTTAATATAAACTCCAGTGCAATTTTATTTTTACGCAAACCCCTACGTTTTGCCTTCATTTTTTTCCCAGACGTATTGTTACGGAGCTGGAAGCCGAATGTCAAAGAACACAAATTTCAAAAATTTCCGGTCCAGAAAGAGATATTCGCATGAATTACGGAGGTCAAATGTAGTGATGTACCCAGATATGTTTCGAAAAAGATTTTTTTTTTAATAT
Organism: Kuschelorhynchus macadamiae; assembly: GCA_030620095.1. Lineage (NCBI taxonomy): Eukaryota > Metazoa > Arthropoda > Insecta > Coleoptera > Curculionidae > Kuschelorhynchus > Kuschelorhynchus macadamiae. The sequence goes on along the minus strand of JAUTXW010005101.1, from coordinate 48,837 downwards.
TAGGGGGAGCATGGTCCCTCCTCAATATAACCATAGTTGTAAATTTGTTTCTATTAAGTAGGGGAATATATTTGAATGGTTTATACGTCTTTGTTCTAAAAGGAAAGTTTAAAGTGAATACTAGTTAAAAAAATATGTTTTAGTATGTTGTTCTAAATTTTATCGCCTCTACCATGATAACATTATTATTATTAAAAGGTGCGGGCCGAAGGAAGGGAAGTGCAAGTTACGCGGAAAACTTATGTGTCTGAATAAATACTTAGATACTAGTTCAAAACAATGTAATAAAACACTATAAATAATAACAATAATGATTTTTAAGTAATTAACCACTTTTAGGTATACAAGAGCGTTACAATCATTACCCCGGCTTTAGTAGAATTTAAGAACCCTTGATTTTAGACCTTTTCTTGTTTTTTTTTAGGAACTTTATCTGAAATTGAACACATTGAAACAAATAAATTGTTAGATGGATTCCTTTTTCTTAAAAAATAATGCAAATTAAAATTTGTTGGTTAGTCGTAGTACCGTACTATTGGGACATTTTATGTGAAATTCCCTTACATTTAAGGTATGTGATTGTTGCCTTATCATAATATATGTGTATTCTAAGGTTTTGTTTTTTTTTTACAATTATAAATGGGCATTGTTTGCTGAACATAAAAAAGTTCAATAATATGACGTTTTATATGTAAATTTTGATTGTTATTCAGTCCGGCAGCAGTAACAATCTCGTGACAAGTTTTTGGATCTGTTAATTACTACATATTAATAAAATGATGTATTCTATAGACCTAATAACAGGGAAATCATACATCTTTTTCAATCAATTGTACGGCAAGTAAGTTTGGAAGTGTGACAAGGAAAAAAATATGTATTCTCCTGGTCGGTCCTCACGAAAGCAACACTATAAAGTTATAGTGAGAGACTTCTTTTCTTTTCGTCGTTGTCTCCAGGGTTGCCGTTGTATTTCAATTGATATAGATCATATTATTTTAACATATCGATTACTCTGTTATCTTTATCACCTAATCTATTATTATTTTGCTCTTGGCAGATTTTTATATATAATAAAAACAAGAAGAAAAAACGAAATGGATGACTGGAGTCTAATATTTTGTCGGGATCGGGCTACGCATTATAAATAAATTTGAATAGTATTATTTTGGTGAGTTTCGGTTCCTTCAAAACTATCGAGGCGACCGCGACGTCCGCCACATCACCATTCTATCACTATTAATCAAATAATTGTTCTGGCAACACTGCCATTTACATATAATATGGTAATGGCCATGAGCGTAATAGTTACATTTCTTAACCCATTTATATAACAATCGTTTAACTGCCAATCAAAATTAAAATCTATTATCACAGCGGGCATATTTAATAACATATACCAAATCTATTGTTCTATATTATGCGTAAAAAAGCTCGTTTACTTTTGTTTAGTTTGTTCTGACTGCAAGACAATGTACCTACCTCTCAGTAATTTTAAATAATTTATTGTAGGAAATGTATAAAGATATATAGGTCTATACAGGGTTATTCACGCAACCCGTTCATTAAAAGTTTTTGATGCCATTTAGATAAAAATTTCAAATTTTGGGATTAAGGTAAGGTCAAGGGGTACTTCTTTTTTGAAATATTTTCAACTTCCTGTCAAACCGGAAGTTGGTATCAACTTGCTTATTTTAAATAGAACACCCTGTATTTTATGATGTTTTTGGATTCTACGGAGAATTTTAATGCTATTTTATGTAGCATGTCCTTTACCTAGGTTCAAGCGTTTTTAAGATATTTGACCTTGAACCGAAAATGAGCCTTCGGGGTACCACATTTTAAAATCTCATATTTTTGTAAGTTTTGAAGATATAATCTTCATATTTTGCAGACGATCGGTAAATAATCTTAGGTTTCTATTTTTTTAATTGAATTTGTCTATTTTTATACAGGGTTTCCGAAATTCAGCGGCAAACATTCACATTTTCAAAGCCGCTAACGTCCGTTTTTTTAAATGGGACACCCTATAACTTTATGCACTATCAAATGTAGAATTTCATTTTCTATCGAACTGTATTAAGGTTCCCTATACCTATTCGTAACTATTTTCGAAATAATTGGGTTTTATAAAAATATCGTATGTATTAGCTTAGATGTTTACATGTTCCAATATGACAGATGATTAGTATGCGTTATTTATCGAAAGCTGTCAGTGATAAACTAAATCTTCTAAATCGAAGTGGAAAAATACTCAAACGCTGATATTCTCAATCTATTTTATATTCATGGAGAATGTTATAAAATTTTGGAGAGAACGTGTCGTTTGTTTAATGAACGCCACCCTGATTTGCCGCCAATGAACAAGTCAAAATTCAAGAGGATTGAAACGAACTTTTTGCGTTTTGGCAAGGTTAAAGTTACAAAAAATGTTCCGAAACCAGTGACAAATGCCGAGGATAACGTAATAAACACATTAGCTTATTTCCACGCAAACCCGCAAAGTTCAATACCATCTGCAGAAAACGATTTGGGAATTTCTTCTTCATCTGTCCAAAGAATCTTGAGCGAACATCATATGCACCCTTATTCCTTCCAAAACGTGCAAGCCTTGAGACCTGCTGATGACGTCCGACGAGTAGAATTTTGCGAATTCATGTTTTTGAAAAACGAACATTTCTGGGCAGCAGAAAATCCGCACCCTTTACGCGAAACGCGTTCTCAAGAGAGGTTTAGCTTCAATGTTTTCGGTATAGTATTAAATGATCAGGTGCGGTACTGTATTTATGAAGACAATTTAAACAGTGATAAGTATTTGGAAATTCTACGAGGGACGGTTTCTGAATTTATAGAAGAAATTCCTATTGGTGAGCTGCAAAATTATTGGTATTAATTAGATGGGGCACCAGCACATAATTCCGCTGCAGTTTATCTCCAATTATCTCGAATTTTTGAAGATCGCTGGATTGGTCCCAATGGCTCTTGGAGATGGCCCCCGCGATCGCCTGATTTAACACCCCTAGACTTTTATTTATGGGGATTTATCAAAGGTAAAGTCTATGCTTTCCCAGTAAATAATCAACAAGATTTACTGGACAGGATACGAACAGGTTTTGCCGAATTAGAAAACGGACAAATTCAACGGGCCACAGCAACTGTACAAAGAAGAATTGAAATGTGTCTTCAAATGAACGGACAGCATATAGAACATTTGTTATAATTCAATTTTATTATTTTATTTATTTATTGTTGATTGTTAGATTGCTATAATTTTTAAGTTCACTAAAACCAGTTTAGAACAGTCTCGAACTTAGTAGATATGGTTAAAAATAATGTAAACAATTTATTACATTTTTTATAACTTTATCTTTTCCGAAACGAAAAAATTTCGTTTCAATCCTCTTCAATTTTCCCTTGTTCATTGGCGATAAATGAGGATGTTTTTCATTAAAAACATGGCAGGTTCTCTCCAATATTTTGTAACATTCTCCGCGAATATAATATAAATTGAGAATCTCAGCTTTTGAGTGTTATTTTATTTTAATTTAAAAGTTTCAAATCAGCTCTCATGTTGAATAGAAAAGCACAACAATTGTTTTTCCATAGCTTACTACGGGAAGGTGTAAGCGTTTAGCAAATACATATGATAGTTTAATAAAAACCTGATTATTTCGAAAATGGTTACAAATAGGTATAGGGAACCTTAATACAGTTCGATAAAAAATTAAATTCTACATTTGATAGTGCATAAAGTTATAGGGTGTCCCATTTAAAAAAACGGACTTTAGCGGCTTTGAAAATGTGAATGTTTGCCGCTGAATTTAGGACACCCTGTATAAAAATAGACAAATTCAATAAAAAAAATAGAAACCTAAGATTATTTACCGATCGTCTGCAAAATATGAAGATTATATCTTCAAAACTTACAAAAATATGATATCTTAAGAACGCTTGAACCTAGGTATAGGACATGCTACATAAAATAGCGTTAAAATTCTCCGTAGAATCCAAAAATATCATAAACTACAGGGTGTTCCATTTAAAATAAGCAAGTTGATACCAACTTCCGGTTAAACCGGAAGTGACAGGAAGTTGAAAATATTTCAAAAAAGAAGTACCCCTTGACCTTACCTTAATCCCAAAATTTGAAATTTTTATCTAAATGGCATCATCAAAAACTTTTAATGAACGGGTTGCGTGAATAACCCTGTATACAATAAACAGGTGATCTTTGAATCTACGTACATTGGTTTTTTCCTCGAAATTGATGAATATGTAGCTTAGGGAAAAAAGTGCAGGTGTGTAATTTGCTGCCTAAAAAAGAATAAAATAGCAATTACATGTCTTATTAACTCTTAAATTAATTAACCGTTGTTACAAATGAATAAATATTAGGTAGAATCTCATACACTATTCACTAATTAATACAGAAAAACAATAACATTTTGCCTTACCTATAAAGAGAGATTTTAGAGGTTAAATAGTCAAAATTTTTTGCATACTTCGCACTTACGCAGTATAATGCCCAAGAACTCGCACAAAAATTACCAATAAATAACCTAAAAACTCGCAAAACACTGGACTCATTCGAGGCAACACCGCTTTGTTTGGTTTACTAACTTAGATTTGTAAATTTGCTTATTCTGATATTGAGAAAAATGCGGCGTTGTTGTTGGTTTTTAATCAATGGCATTGTATGGAATTAAAAAAACAGGTTATTTGAATAATTATTTGTTAATACAAATTTTATATACTTAATGAAATATTACAGAGATAATTATTACAGTATTAGAATCAACTTAAAAATTGATTTTAATATTATCAATTGGTATAAATTTTCTTATATGTAAGATAACTGACAACACCCTTTCCAATCGACCAAATTAAGATGATGCAATAGACCAAAACAAGTAATAATTTCCCTGTTATTATGTTGCCTATGCTGTATTTCAATAAACATTTGTCTTATTTTATTAGTCTTGATTATGTTGTATGCAGTTTTTTTCGTTGTTCGTAATCTTGAAAACCTTCAGATATGGATTATTTATAGTAGAAAGACAAAATATTAGAAAATCGTAATTTGCATTCTTAAAAATTCAAAGATACCGATTTTTAATTGAACCAGATCACATTTTGGGACCGCCATCTTGAATTTTTTATATATACGATAGTGTAAAATTGTATTGTCACGCGAACTATGTACATATTCGAAATTTTAACTCAATTTCCCATCTATTTAGACTTCAAACGCTAGCGGTTGCATGCGCTAGAACATATCGTCATTGGCTTTACTCGTATATAAAGACAGTGATACCGTTAAGGTTAAGTCTGTGTATCGTGTTATAGAATATGTCTACTTGACCGCCGCCGCGCAGGCTTCGATGGTCGAATCGATCAAAAATCGCTACGCCTGCTTTTACATGAGTACTCACGTTCCAGAAGCGATGCTGAAAGGGACGTTACACATCTTTACATAGTGCTTTTAATGTGCAGTTTTTATAATTTTCTGTAATGTTATTTTCATGTCTTTATGTATACCTAATCTAACTACTATTTTTGGGATTAATTATTCATTCCAGTATGTGATAATTTAAGTAACCTAACCTAACAGTAAATTTTGTTTTTTTTTGTTTCAGTGCCGATATCGACATCAAGCAGTGGTGATCCCAGCAGTCAGCAGCAGCGCCGCCATGTGCCACTTTATGGAAGACTGGTGGCGGATGACCCTCTATGTGGTTCCATGTCGGCCTCTATTGCGTCCAGTGCGCCCTCATCGACTGATATTCAGGCAATGCAAGCCCGAATACCTCTAACATTCCGAGATCCATCGACAGCTCCTTTGAGAAAGCTTAGCGTGGATCTAATCAAGACCTATAAGCACATCAATGAGGTAAGCCCATGCAAGGGAGGGTAATGTATTTAACCGTCATGTGTGTAATAGGTATCATTGTTACCACCTACCACACACCTGGAGCGATTATCAGGAATAAGGCATCAAAATATTCGTCTGTATCCCGCGAGTGTTCTTAACTATGATTGCTAAAAAAAAAATCAATATGGCCGAAGCAGTGCACTATTGTATCTAATATTAAAAAAATAATATTTTTATATTTATGGTGATAGGTACCAAATTAAACGTCATAGGTATCAAATTAAAACGCTCCTTAAGGCGATTGTAAATATATACATACACCTATTCACTTATAGTATACAGTGTGTCCCAAATCATCATCAGCCTTTTTCATTCACTGTAGATATCGGTCGACCTCTCGCACGGGCTTAACCGAGTTAGTGTGTCCCAACAATCACTTTATATTTAGGGTTCCAAAAAGGTCGTAAGAAATTTGTCTCTGGAACCTTAGGTAGAGGCAAATAAAGTCACATACAGATGATTTGGAGACAATTTAATAATAATAAACAATCGAGTGTGCACGTATTTCAAATCTGAATTCCAACAAGTCATGTTATGCCGTTAATGATGGTTTATAGCTTTAATAACGCTAACGGAACAGTACAGGTTTTATTAAAAAAATCATTGTTTTAATTTGGAATTTTGTTCAGTCCTCATAAAATTGGCCAACTGTCGCGCGCTTTTTTTTTCTTTCTTATCTTTTTAATTAATTTTAGAGTGAGGCAGGGTAGGACTCGGTTTGTGGAAAAGATTAAACCGAGTTCTACCTTGCTTCAGTGGAACAAACAAAAAACGAATTAAACGAAGAGTTTACAAGATATTTAGGTTTAGAAATTTAGCATTTCAGAAATTGAATTACTCGTAAATTAAAATATATGAGGTGTTGTATTAAAAAAAATTAGGTTGCTCTCAACTAGTGATGCCGCCGGAACCGGATCTAGATCCGGTATCCGGGGGATCCGGCCTATTTTTCCAATATCCGGTTTGGCCGGATCTTATTGTGAAGGAAATCCGGTTTGGCCGGAACCGAGTTTCAAAAATAGTAATTGTTAAAAGTCAACAGTAAGAAAGTACTTTTGTCTATTTTATCAGAACAGTAAAATGAAACCAAAACAAAGCTCTATGACAAAAGACAAAACATAACACTATAAAATAATAATAATAATATATCCGTTGTCCGTAATCATTTAACATTATACATATAAATTGTATTAGTATTTGTAATTTATAATCGTCAGATTATGGTGAAGAAAAATTAGTTTTTCCCCGTTAGTCACAGAAAGTCTATTTCTTTTTTTCTCATATACATCGCCTGCTTGTGAAAAAAGTATTTCATTGTAGACACTTGATGTGGGCGCAGATAAATATTTTTTTGATTCTTTGGCAAAAATGGAAAATATTCTGCGTTTTTTTTTCTACCAATCTAAGAGATTTTGAGCTCTTAGAAGATTTTGTTGTAGATACCGTTCCACCTCTTTATCAAATTCTGCAGCTTTGACAATTTGGTTGAATCTAAAGGGGTACAGCTAAAAGTATCTGAGCAATCCCATATAGATACACATTATTGCTTTTTCGGCGAAGCCCCCTCGTGTGCTAAAAAATTCGATAGTGGTATCGGTTGATTTTACGTCGCCGTCTTCCAGAATAATTTCTGTACTATTAATATCAGTATTGTATAGTTTACGGAATTCTGTCGTAACATGGGCTTTAGTGTGTTGTTCAAAAACCAATTAAAGTTACAATAAAAATCGATAATAACAAACCATGGAAGACTAAATAGGGCCGCATAAAAAATATATGCGGAATATTAACGTTTTAAATGTAGGCTCACTACATTTGCACGAGAAGAGATCTCGAATTTATTTTAACAAGTTGGTATGAAAATTAATATTATTATTTGGAATACAAATTTAACAAGGTTGTTATGAATTGCTCTGGGTGCTCCGTACCTATAGTAAAATTGCTTTGGGTGTTAATGATATACGCTAGTTTGTTTCAGTCGCTATTGTGTTAAAAACGCGTTTCTGTAACGGCTTTTTTTACCGGCGCCGGCGCGAGGCGCTTTTATTACGCGGTATATTCATACTGCGCTCATTTGTACATCTCTGTTTTATCACTTAGCCAAATAAATATACACTTACCGCTTACACACAAATATAGGCTAATGCCGGAAGTCGGAAATGCATAAGCGGTCTCCCCGAAAACTATAAAAAGGAACTTTATCCGCGTTTAGGGAATTTAAGTCAGCAATTAAGATTGCCAAAAGATGCCCGCAATGTCCTTATTTATTAATATTCGATATATGGATAACTATCGATATCCAAAAAAATCCAGTCGCTAGTCTAGTAATTTAACTCTTAAGAAGAACTATGGATGATATTTAATAAAAATTGTTATCCACAATACACGTAGACAATGTATGTCGATCACACATGGCAACTCTATCTCTGGCACAAATGTACGTTATGCATAGAAAATTATTTCTGTTAATATTTTTACATGTAGCCTAATAAAGCCCGAATTGTGTTGTTTATTTTAAACCACAATGTTTTAAAATAAAATGACATCAGCAAGTATACGAAACAAAAATTTAAAAAGCCGTTTCTGTTTACAGTGTAACCTAAATACAGAGTGCGTCAAACTCAATGGCCTATTAGAACTATCCAAAGAGAATGAATGAATAGATTACTTTTAAATTTAGTTACAGGTGAACATAAACTTTCTTAAAATATATTTACTTGTGCGCTGTTGCCACTTCTACTGGTTGCAACATCCGATTTCTAAATCAATTGCCCTGTAACTGCCAAACGACTTAACTAGAAACAAAACGAATTGCATATTCTTATCATAGTTTTTAGTTATCTATCTCCAGACACCAATTTCTGATTTGACAGAAAATGTCAAATTTCCGCAATTTCTGGTAAACCGCAAATTGATATGGGAAAATAGATACTTAAATCTACAGGGCTTCTAAGGTTTAAAAATGTCCTTTGTCAACTGTCATTTTCTCCAAAACCGTTAAATTTAAGTATAGTAAATGTATTTAAAATCAGGACAATAAAAAAATGCAATAATAGATGTTGCTACAGTTAAGGGTAGAAGTGGCAATACCGCGCAATTAAAGGCATTTTAAAAAAAAGCACCCCAAGGCAAAATTACAAGGTAATACATTTCTTCCTCAGATACTTGTAATAAGCCAGTGAGTTTGGCACACCTTGTATATCATGTGCCATTTATGAAGTTTACAGTCGTAGGAATTGTATGGAGCTACATGTTATGTAAGTGAAATTCATTCCAAAAACATGTAATTGTAAAACGTTCATCAGAAAAATAAGGTAGAATTATCTCTATTATTCAGATTTATGGCGTCGCTAGATTTGCCGTATTTTCAAACTTAAAATAAGAACAACATTTAATTACTTAGTTTAGTCGACTTAAAGAAATTTAGAATCCAGCACACCTAAGGAAGAACTATCAAATAACGACTAAAAAGATGTTGTATTCAGAGACAAGTATCTTATATCCATAATATGGATATAAGATACTTGTCTCTGAATACATATTTTGGTTTGGTTGAATTATAATATGAAGTTTAAAATGTGGGAACTTTAAGAAGAACCAATAGCGTCTCTCCAGTAGTTTGGACGACGGGGATCATATTGGCCCAACGGAGGAGCATTGGCAACTCCTATTTATCGGAAACTTGGTGTTTTCTTTGCTTAGATATCTACTTTCGTGTCTGAAGTCCACATGTGCTCGTTAGGTTTGGACCAAACGACAGACAACGTCATTTCGTCATTACAGTGGCCGTATTTGATGATCCTCGAACTGAGTTTTTGGTTTGCACAGATTACATTTATTTAATCGTTTTAAAGTAAAAAAATGCATATAATGAATTAATGTCGTCACATTTGTTTTTACCTAGGTGGATCGGTACCAGGTTAGGAAAACTCTTAATTTAAGTAGAATTTGTACACATTTGAGGTTACGTGTTTTTTTATTTTTTATTAGGGGCAGGAGTGTGTCCGCCTTAAGCTAACCACCTAAGAGGAGGCAAGAAGGAGCAATAATAAGGGAGAATGGATTTCACTGATAGCCACAGCACGCGGCCTATTGTGGCGCCCTTTGTGATAGTATTTTCTAAAATATCCATCTGTTAGCGGTAATAATTATTGCTCCTAGGGAAATGCTAGGGATTTTTTCCATCCGGTTTAAATCATTACTTATTCGAAAAAAAATATCTATGATCAACTCTATAGCACTGGTAAAGGGGGAAGAGCTCCTCAATCGAAATCGACATAAATATCATTTTGAACTGTTGAACGTCGGGCATGTAAATGTTCTATATTACCAAAATTGTAACAGAACCATTGATAAATAATCAATACTCCCAAGCTTGATAAATAATCAATACGGCAACCAGCAGCACTGGTTGAAATATTTGATTTTTATATGTCGGGGTAGGGGGATTACACCCTAACATCTTGCCTGCCTGTTTTCCGCGATTCGAATTTTGTTATTTTTTATGTGTAAAATGTTATAGAGATATAATTGCAGTGATAACAGATGTATAAACAAAAAAATGAAAAAAAGTGGACAGTGAAGATTTAAACGATGTTGTCATCGATGTAGGGTTGCGTACATTATTTTTTGCAACGAACACTCCGTTGTTTAAGAGATGCATTGTGGCCCGTTTTGTTTCCTGTCTGTTTGTTTGTTTTTTTTTTTCAAAAAGGGGTTCGGCGGTTTATTAAAGAAATACTTGAAAAGGTCATCATTTTCGTATTGTTGGACTTTTTTTTTCATAAGATATAATGTTAACATTACAAAAAGTTAGAGTTTTTGTTCGCTATTTTAAATTTGAATATATAGCAACCCTACGCCCTGCTTTAATGGCATTAAAAACTTTATTCAGTTGTCGGTTTGACCTGGATTATTCCGATTATCCATCCTGGATTGGCGGGTTATTCCCAATAATAGGTTATTATCCGAAAATATTTCTGGGAAATACTGAGGACTTTTATTTAAAGTGTTTGAGGAATTCTAGGGTTATTTTGCTACGACACCTAGGTAGTTTCAATTGTATATATCTCCAATAACTGGCTGTGATCTGTCTAGCTCGTCGGTAGCACATATGGTTTCCCTTGAAGAGGTCGTTTATCAAAACCTATAATTGTGTATTTTGTTCAACTGTGGCCGTCAGTGAAATCCATTCTGGCCAACAAAAAAATCGCTGGCGCTCCGATTTGCGACGGGCGGAGGTTCGCAGTTCTGTGTTTTCGCTTCTCGTATTATAGTTATTTCACCTAATTAGTTTTTGTTACGTTTGTTTTGCCTTAGATTAGAGTTTAGTGACTTTTTTTTTATTTACAGAATAATAGGGTTATTTTAACATTTAGGCGTGTTATTTCCCTTTAAATTTCACATTTACCTAGAGTGACCAGATTTGCAGAAAGCGAAAGCGGCAGGCATAGTGGCGGGTCATGACTGGGCATGGGCAATAATGGATTTTAGTTATTAGACAGTCTGTAGGTAAAAACTATTCGATAAATTTAAGTTATGTTATCGTTTATCGAGTTCCTTCGGTAGAGAGAGCTTCCTGCAAAATAAATTGAAGGGCAAAAAAAGATCTTCAGCTTCATAACTATACAGCCCATTTAACAATTTTACGTCTTCACAAATAAATTAATAATCAAACAAAAAAAAAGGTTCTCGTCTTAATATTGGTTCCAATAATATCGATAAAATACCCATTTCTAGCCGGGACACTTCTCAAGTCACCCAACGTACGTTTTCTTCAAGGTTTTTTTGGTTGTTAGATTTAACACAGATTTAAAATAATGCCTCCTACAAAATATTTATAAATTTTACTGATTGATAATCCGAACTGTGTGTTTGAATGAAATACAAATTTTTGGCAGGTAAATAGACAATCGCAGTATTTTCTACAAACTTTCCTCGGAAAGTAAACCTGAAACGAAACGTCTCAATGTTTCACATCCGTTTTCGTTTTGTTTACAATTGTATCTTGCTAAGACGGCAACAAAGCAGCAAGAGAAGCTGAATGACATTAAATTCAAACCTGGTTTCACATGCAACTTTGACTATCTTTCGTCGTCTGCAAAACCTAAATAAATAAATATCGGCTTTTCACCGAATAAACATAATGAAATGCGAGATGGAACAGCACCGAGTGGAATTTATTTTATAAATGGATTATATGCTTTGTGTTCGAAGTTTATTTAGTAACCTTTATATTGAATAGGTAATCTACAGAATATCTATACTTTGTAGGGTTTTGTTTTAATTTTGTGGGTATTTTATCAGTTCCGTTTTTGCATCACACATTTTTTAAACTGTAGTTCGTGCATTATGCCATTTCGTCTTTTTTCTTTTAATTTTTAAAACAAGTTCTTTCTTATCTGCCGGAAATTTACTGGGTCTACATTGCATATTTGATTGTCTTTGAAAATTATTATCGCTAGTTGTTGGTTTTGCGTGGAACCCAACTTTTATGTCTAAAATGTTTTTGTTGAACACTAACTCCGGACGTTCCTTGGTGTGGCTTGTTGAAAATTCTTGTTGAAGTTTTGGAGTGCAAAAACGTTTTTTGGTTTCCCAAACACCCTCGCAAAGACCTGAGAGTTAGTCGGGAATCTTTAAGGGGGTAACCAGCGAGGTTGGATATTTATAGGCGAATTAGGGAATTGTGGTTGTTATGTAGTAAAATTCCTATTCTGAAAGAAACATTGTTTAACATAGGTTTAGTTTATAGGGTTTTATATTATTAGGATAAATTTTTAGTTCTGAAGAATTAATTCTGCTTGGTCAGTGAACGCTGATTTTACTATTTTGTTAAATGTTCAGAATGTATTATTGAAGTTATTCTGTGTACTAAAATCTTAAGTCTATTAATACATGTCAAAATGGATTCGTTTTTATTTCTTACATAGAAAGTTAATTGATAAATTAAGTTTTGTCTAGAAAGACCGTTTAAAAAATACTTATTATTATAAAGATGAATTTATTAGAACAGTTCTGAAATTATCATTACTTTTAAATGTTTAAAAAGTTGTGTTAAGTACAAACTTAGACTGGTCATTAATTAAGCGTGGCGGTATTTATATATACTCTGACATAGACTAGTACATGGATGAGGATATTGACTTATCCGTCATTTTTTAAATATGGTCTATACTGGGTGTCCTAAACTGATTTGACCAAGCGATATCTCCTTCTCACTCGCGAAATCGCTGTACGTTTTTCTAGAAATCATCTCTGAAATCACAAAATCATCCTGAAAGTCATTTCCGGTATTCTGAACTCAAGACGGAAATTAAAAAATCGGACCGAAATCATACGATTTCACAGGAAATCATTCGTGTTTAGCAGAGTGACATGTCCGCCCCTCGTATATCTTAAAAATGCGCAGTATGACGAAAATGAAATGTGGGGAGTTTGTACAATTATCTAAGGGTCACTAGATATGGTCCGTAACGGGCTGGGCCGCGTATTACCATTCTTTATGACTGTACAGAGTAACAATCCTCTGAATTGCAGTAAAAAATGGTCTTAGTTGTACGCGAGTTTTAGTTTGCCAATGTTTACTAGAACTCAGCCTACTGCTTAAATCGCAATAAACAATACAGTGCTTTGCAGGCACGAGACAATGTTTACTGCGAAACAGCATCTAAATGAAATTTTGACTGAATTGGCGAGTTAAAGTGTCACGCCAGTATTTTACTCTTTTAGTAAGTATTAGTAGTAAATTAATAATAATAATTACTTTAGGTATCTCCTGATTTTTTTTGTGATATATCTAAACTTACGCACATAAAATTATTGTATATCGTTAATGTTTCCATAACGGCCTAAGTAAATTTAGGCTGCTCTAATACAACACATCTTTTTATAGGAAGCTTAAGAAGTGATTAAAAAAATAAAATGTTGGTGAAAGATCAAGCTAACGGGTATTTCAGGTAAAAATTTGCTGTGCACATTTCTACAATTCATACACTGCTCCAAATTTTTTGAGAAAATCTGAGAGTTTTAATACGCTCTGTATAATTCAGATATAAACTTGAACTTATATTCATATACTGTACTATTTGGCATGAAAATTACACCCCTTCATTTACAGTATATTTTTAAAAACGGCGGCAACAAATCTGCCAGCTTTTCAGTTTGCTCTTTTCCTATTTAGTGAAACCAGTGGTGCCAATCTATTACAGTTGTAATGGATCTATTAGTTTTTACCGAGCTTTTTACTCTTGGTAGATCTTTATAAGAAATCAAGAAAGAAAACAGACGTGTAAGTAAAGTGATGAAATCTATTACTATTTCAACACACACTATTACTATTATTTAAAGAGGTCTGGCAACACTGAGTGAAACCTAGTTATAAAATGGAAGTGGGTAGCTCCGACGAAGAATTGTTTTTATTTAATATTTACATGGAAGAAAATGAAAAAGAAAAGAAGCATAAACGAAAACATAATATTTAGGTACAGGGTCTTCCATTGAGGAGGAAAAACGGTATTTTTTCACTTCCCCCGTATTTCTCAAGAAATTAAAAATAGCCAATTGATGTATTTTAGCTCGGAGAACTCGAAAATTATAACAAAAAAACAATTGAATGAGAAACAAAAGACTTACGCCAAGGATGTTGCGTTTTTTAAACGGAGCACCCTATAAATTATTACATTTTTGGATTCTGTGGTCATTTCTAAGTGCTTTTTAATAAGGGTACTATATATCTTCATTTGTTTTTCATTTATTGTTTGAAAATTGACATTGTTGCTTCTTTGAGCCGTCATAGCACCTGAACGGTTGGACCTAGAGCAAAATAATTTTCACATTCCTATTTTAGATTTTGATAAGCTATCTTATGATTCCAGTCAAACAAAAAAACGGAAATTATTTTGCTACCTATGTAATTGAATATATTCATATGCAATGTAGGTGATGCTGTTCAAAATCACTGTAATTTTGACGTATTAGTAGATTTGCCGTAATGAGATATTCGTTAAATGAAAAACTACAGATTGTAACGCTGTATTGTAAGTGTCAAGAAAACGCCAGTGAAGCAAGAAGAACATATATTGCCAATTTTCCTAGAAATATATCCGTAAAAATAATTATAAGGATTAAAAACCTATTTGAAGAAACTAAATCATTACATAATAAAAAACAATAGTTAATATTAACAATAAAGTACCAAAACATAGTAACTAACAATTTAAATGCTCAATGTCTACCCCATTATTCTCGAAGCAACATAGGTATCCTCTTCACAGCATTTGCAGTTATTATTTCATTTTCTTGATTAAGTCTATTAAATTTTTCACAACTGTTCCAACATTTCATCAATATTTTCGTTTCTACCTTGGTATGCCACGTTCTTGAGATGCTCCCAAAGAACGGTATCCAAAAGTTAAAGATCAGGGCTATTGGCTAGCCAAGCGATGATTTAATTCCTTCCAATCAATTCATTATGGCTTCAGTTCAAAAAGTGTATAACATCACGCATGGCAGGTGGAGGAGGTCTGTCTTGTTGCCAAATTAAATTCCGATATTCCTCCAAGGGCAATTCTTTCAAAAGGTTTTCAATTTGGTGTTGAAGGAAATTATGATATCGTGGACCACTTAGGAATTCATTATAAATTATTATAATGATTGATAATGATTATAATTATTATTTTTAACACCACACCAAACATGAATAGAACTTCTCCCTTGAAATTTAATGGTTTGAAATATTCTCGGATTTTCTACAGCCCAGTGATGCGTATTGTGTCTGTTAAATATTCCTGGGGAGGTAAATGAGGCCTCGTCTGTCCAAACAATTTTTTTAAACAAATCAGGGTCGTTTTGTTGCCATATTATAATTTGAGACACAAATTGAAAGCGACTTTCTTTCTGTGCAGCTGTTAAATGCTGAAATGGAAGTATGTGAAAAGGCCTGAGTTTATAAATTTGTAAAGTTCTGTGAACGGTTCCCTGGCTAACCCTTCGATGTAGAGGTAGACGGCCATACCGAATGTCGCGAACTGCATCCGAAATTGACTTGGTGGGATTTCTTATAAAATAATTTTAAAAAGCTCTGTCTCGATATACTTTTCGTCCTCAGTTTCTTACAGTGACTTTGAAGTAAGGTGATCACCTGCATCACCTGCTTTTCATATGAATGTATTCAGCAAAATAATTTCCGTTTTTTTGTTTGACTGGAATCACAAGATTCTTATTAAAAACTAAGATAAGAATTTAAAAGTTATTTTGCTCTAGGTCCAACCATTCAAGTGCTATGACGGCTCAACGAAGCAAAAATGTCAATTTTCAAACATCAATAAATCAAAAACAGTTGAAGTTACACATATAGTACCCTAATTAAAAAACACTTAGAATTGACCATCGAATCCAAATGTAATAATATATAGGGTATTCCGTTTAAAAAACGCAACATCTTGGCGTAAGTCTTTTGTTTCTAATTCAATTGTTTTTTTTGTTACGATTTTCGAATTCTCCGAGCTAAAATACATCGATTGGCTATTTTGAATTTCTTGAAAAATACGGGGGAAGTCAAAAAAAAATCCGTTTTTCCTCCTCAGTGGAAGACCCTGTATATAAAATATGCCAGAAAAGGAGAGAGTTCGTGGAATTTCTGCGCTTAGTCCGAGATTTGGAGAAGGATCCTGCAAATTTTTTCAAGTCTCATTTTTGCAATCATCTCAGATGCCAGTTTTAAAACATAATAGTAGGTAATAGTTTTATTAGTTTAAAAGTACCTACCCACTAATCATCTGGGAAATCTGTACTAATGCAAATATGTCATACATAACTAGTCAGGGAATTATGACTGGCAGAATAGTAGAAATTACTATCCTACCGATCGGTAAGTACTTAGTCGTTTCATGAAATTACCTATTTCCTGACAAATGTTGCTCCTTAGCTGGTCATCATCATATCGAACATTTCTAGTATTATATAATTCTTTATACTTCACTACTAACGATATCAAAAATTCTTCGTCCATCGTCATTATCTTTAAGTTACGCCAAAGCTGATTAAAACCCAAGGACATTCAGATTGTCTAGCTGAATTTCCCCAAAATGGGATTTAGAAAACCTCCATATTCCCAGAAAGTATTTACCTATTTATTATCACATATCACATTTATGATTTTGTTCCCACACCAATGTAAAGTAAGTTACCTCCAAAAATTCTCCCCCGCCCCCAAAATTTCCCTTATGTAGATTTAAAAAAAAAACCAATTTTGGCGGAAAAACCTGAATTTGGTAACTTTGAGTCTTCATCTAGGATTTAGTTGCGTTCACTAAAGACGGGTCGTATTCATAATACGTGTTTAGTACAGTGTTGTTGGACTTTGATAGGTTTGTCGCTTCATGTCGGCCATGTTCCAGTCCCTAGTGTGTTCTGCTAGGGAGGCTTCTTTCTCGGGACTTTCCTCGAGTCAAGCTCAAATCCATTACCGCTTATCAGTTACACCAATACGTACACTTTTTCGCTCTCGCCATATTAAGGACCAAAGTACTCTCTGCGTATTTTAATATTCTTTTTGTAGTAAAAAACTAAGTTAAAATTATTGATCGTTTTATATTGACAATGATGACTTGTCAACTAAGGACAATATTATTAACGTGTTAGAGTATGTAAATATGAATCCTCATGGATCGCTTCGAAAACTCTGCAGAAATTGGAGTAACGAAAAATACCATTGAGCATCTTCTTAAGGACTTTAAATATCTTCCATTTAATTCAAGGTTTACGTTCAGGTGATGAGGAGAGGTACCTTGATTTTAATACCCCAATGATGATACAAATTGAAGATGATCCTAATTACTTTTTTAGTCTCCTGTCAGTTGAATAATGGAAACGAGGTGTCAAATTATGTAGAACGTGAATGTATGCGTGGCCATATTTTTATTAAGAAACTTTGACTGTGCAAAGGTATTTAATTTTTTTAGAAAATATCCCCGAATACTCTTGGATGAAATTCCTATAAATTATGAAAAGTATGAAGTGTCTGTGTTGTTAACGAACGGTTATGGTTTACCTGACAAAACCCTAAAACTAAGATCCCTAGAAAAAATTAGAAATGCAATTCAACTGTTACGTGACCTGAATTGAAGAACCGAAGATAAATATTAACGATGGGACAAAAACTGTTATATTTATACAAATCCCCTAAATTTAATGTTGTCGTCCTTCGCGTTTCTGAGATATCGCCTGGTCAAATCAGTTTGGGGCACCCTGTATATTGCTTGGAAATCTGAGTTTCTCCCTTGGTTTCTCCAACCGCTCCACGCGATTTTCTCCCACTTTCTCTTTCTACAAAATAACGATTCCCAATTAACATAAATGGTTATAACCCAGAACAGGCGAGAGTTGCCATAACTTTTTAAATATTTTACATGTCTTTTTAAGTGTTTTTCTTATATACGGGTTTTCATTTAATATCTTGCATTGTCTTTATTATTGATTACTACAAAACGTTTGACTAGTGGGTATATAGTTTTTATCAAGCAGGGTTTATAGGAAAATAAATAAAAAATAGTAAATTCTAATTTTATTTTGATCATTGATATTAAACTGTATATTCCACGTACAGCAACGTCATAACAAGGATATTTTGGTCAAACGGCGATCGCGATTTCGCTGTTATTAGAGCTCATCAGGCCGCCATAGACTAGCGAGCCCCGTGTAAGGCAAATGTACAAAATGGTATCACAAAAACAACTACTCTGCTGGCTAATATTACGACCGGCATTGAATTACACCGTGACTCCTGGCTTTCGTTGGGAGCATTAAGTGATAGTATAACGTCATAACACACACACATATATATATATATATATATATATATATATATATATATATATATATATATATATATATATATATATATATATATATATATATATATATATATATATATATATATATATATTTTTTTTTTTTTATTTATTTTCTTAAAGGAATTACTTATTTCCCTAACGTTTCGCGCTTCATAGAGAGCTTTTTCAAAAGAGGATATTATTGGCCTACAATAAATACAAAACTATAAAACATCGATTGACACACTAAAAACTATTACAATAAAATGTTAAAATCATGTTAAAATACATTGGTATACGCACCTTGGAAATAAAATAACTCACTGCATTATAGTAGCAATGATGTTTCAGTTGTGACTTGTGGAACTAAATAAATACTACCGATATGTTTTTTTTTTTGTTTTTGGCTGAAAGCGATTATTTAGATTAACAATGTTTACTTTATTTATATTGGTGTAAAATCAAGTTGATATTATAGAAAGTAAACATTGTTAATCTAAATATATATAAAGTTTTACCACTGGCTTTATAGGTACAAAACTGGCAATATAGGCTTTTGTACTTCTGTCTGTACTTTTGTTCTGTCTGAGCGCTGCGTTTCGCATGAGTTTGCAGCTTAAGTGCCGTTTCACATAGAGCGACTGTACTTACCGCCTCGGCGTACGTGATAGAGTCGTATGTTTAAATGCACAGTTTCACATGGGGCGCGTATGATTAGCTCATACAATTATTAAGCTGCGTCGAGTTTATTCCTCGACGCATAGTAAGCGTGTTCAAAGGCAACGTGTATATATAAGCTGTTTCACATGTGCACCGATGCTCGGTTGCGTAGGAGATCCCGTGTTGCCGGTTTTGCATTCTAGATATTATGGGCTCAGCAATATGTAAACCGAGATGTAAACTAGGGCCACATTATTGACCATTTTAAAATGAACACGAAATTGCTACAGAAAAGCAAAGATACATATAGTGTTCTTTCTACGAGTATAAAACGCAGAAGTATTAAAGACACAGCAACTAACAGCAGATACATCATGAATGTGGTAAATAAACAAATTGATATGTTTTCTATTGATTTATTTTAAAATGTATAACCAAATTCAAGTTTAAATATGCATAATTTATTATGTAATAATTCATGAAAAGATTTCATCGTCATTCGAAAATAATTAAAAAATGTGATTTTCTTAAATTTAAATTTTTTTCTTCTTGGCTTCTTAATTAACCAAATAACGCTCGATATAACGGCTTGCCTGCTTCGAAGATAGGTATTGATACGTCTATGCTTCTGAAAGCAGGTACGTCGAAACGAACCATCAGCGCTGATGGCCAGCACTGATAATGAGAACTGGAAATGGAAATTTTATCGATGTATCGATAATTATCGATAGTTTATCGATATTTTGAGAAACAAGATGATGATTTTTTTGCCCATTGATTTATTTGCAGTTTGTTCCCCCCTGGGATTATCCCCAAAATCGCCTTAATCACTGACCATACGGGCCATGTGAAACAGCACTGAAAATCTAATTTTTTCTTTAACGCTGGGTTTTTGCCCAAACACCAAATAATGCGTGTCTCCGCTGTTGCCGTTTCGTCTTGCGCGTTAACTGAAGAAACATTATTTAAACGATCGACGTTATCGATTGAACCCATCGCTATTTTTTGGATGTTAAAATCAAAGAGCTACTACTTTTGCACTGACTTCTACAAAAATTATACCACTAGGGTTATAATGTAAATATTATGGATATAATAATTCCAAAGAAAACGCTACAGTTTCCGTTTTACCTCACGACTTAGACATTATCGATTCGCGTGACATTTTTTTAATGATGGATCAGGGTGTAACTGAACTGCAGCCGAATTGCAATCTATCTCGCATGGTCAAAAAGAGACGACCATTTCCATGGATATGCAGAGTTTTAGCCAATCACCACTGAGTAATGCAGCATTTTCATAACTATTCGCATTCTTTTCATATCCCCAGGTTCATGCGGCAGACTTTAGAAAATGCATAATTGTGATATTATTTATGACTTAGTAAGACTTTATTTCCCTTTATTTCCTCGGAGTTTTTTTGTAAAAAAAATGTTTTTATGAAGAAATAAATTTTTATTGCTATAGAATTAAAGTATTTTTGCAGCATTCCTCCCGCACATACCTATGCTATGTGTCATAAATGTTTTTACACAGGTAGGTAGATTACGTATCTTTTATAAAAATCTAAATTAGTTAATAAAATCAACAAGCAATAATAAAATCAACAAGCAAACTTTATTTAAAGACTTATTCCTTAAATTAATTCCACCTCAACTTCAAGTAAATTGTTAAACCCTTGCATTAATTCAAGAGATCAAAGTTTTCCTCCATTTTGAAGAACGCTGTGAAAGGTATAGTTTAAATCTAAACTATTGCATTAAGTGTATACATTGTATTTCTGACCTAACTAATGAACTATTGAAAATAACATTTATATTTTATTATTTATAAACTTACTTTTTACATCTCAACACATGAACTTGAATACCAAAGCAAAGTCGCTGGTGTGTAAAGTTGGTGTAGGTTAACAGCG
>JAUTXW010005101.1:0-22500 GCA_030620095.1 Kuschelorhynchus macadamiae | reverse complement strand
ATGGCTTCTCGGATTATTCTGGTCTTATAATGTTCTATATTGGCAATCTCCCTACACCCATCGAAATTTATTTTATGGCCGGTTTCCTGATGATGTAGGAATAAAGCTGAGGTTGTTTGTTTATTTCTGATGCTGAGTTTATGCTCTTCCACTCTGTGTATATATGTATATATATATATATATATATATATATATATATATATATATATATATATATATATATATATATATATATATATATATATATATATATATATATATATATATATATATATATATATATATATATATATATATATATATATATATATATATATATATATATATATATATATATATATATATATATAGTATTAGTAAGTAATCTCTAATACCATAATAGGTCAGGGAAATAATACAAAAATAATCTATAACTTGCTATAAGGAAAATTACTGTTCGAATTGTTTAATCTAAATACTGTTATTTTACAAAAAGCTTAAAATGGGTAAGTGCTATAAAAATAATTTTTCTAAACATTATAAATATTTCAAAACTATCTTTTGTGATTGGCCGGTGAAAAAATGTTAATTAGTTTCCGACAAAATCGCGACAAATTCTTAAGCAATGAGCTTTTTTTGCAAATGTCAATAGGTTACGCAATTTGCAAAGTATAAATGTGAAACTTCGTGCAAATCTAGCCTACATGATGCTAAATGTGTTGACAAAATATTCCCTGTGACTTCATTTGTTAACGAGCTATTTCTTTATCCCGGGAGGCATTATTTAAATTCTGCTGCTAACGAGAGTAGATAGAGACCTCTACGAAAATTAATTTTGTTCGTCATGGCTGATACTACAACATATAATTATTTCCAGTGTGGAAATTTGCAAAATAATACGTCAAAAATGGCCCTAATAAACATATTAATTTGTTTATAATTTCAACATATTATATAAACCTCGATATAAACCTCTATAAGCTTTTAAATACCTGTATATCTAGTATTATTTAAAAAAATAATTTGAAACTAGGTACTTCTGAATTCTTTTGCTGAACCGAATTGTTTTAACCCCCGTATAACCCAAAATATAAAACGCTACTGTCATATTTGATCGGACTCAATACAAAATTCGCCATGAATTAACTCTTAGAACTTAACAAAATGTAGACAGCATGCGTGAAACATATTTTACTTTCCGATAAATATCCATTTTTACCGCTTCTCAAAGCATTCGAAAAGTTATTTGCAACTTCCTGGATCCAGGCCTGGTTGAAAAAAGAAATTCGTGCACGATCATCTTCAAAAGTTTCCTAAAATTCAGCCTTAGCACAGATCGGGCAAAAGTTTGGGACAACAATAACTTAAGAACGACCAAAGTGATTCGTTTCAAATTTGCACCAAAAATAGACTAGGTCAGTGTCATAGGGAATTAGATTGTGTGTGTCATGGAATAGATCTTTGATTTTTTTAAGGGGTATAAAAGCATAAAAAAATCTTATTTTTAGAACGCAAAACCCATAATAGTAAAACTAAGAACAAATAGTTGGAGTAAATGTTCTAACATAGAAAATTAATGGGAGTTATTGAGGTAGATACTACATTTTTGTTCGATACTTTAATTTTTTTTTATTAAAGTTGTGGTAATATTTCGATAAACGTCGAAACACGTCACATTTATTTATTTTTTTGTTTACACATAATTTTTGTCTATTATACAGGGGTTGCCCAAAAAGGATGAGGCGGCCTCCTCAAAAACAAAAAAAAACGTGTTTCTCTATTTGAAAAGATATTTTGGAACTTTAGTATGTTTTCAGTATACAGGTAAAGCATATATTATGTTATACAGGGGAAGTAGGTAATTTTTTCCTTCAAAATTCTGGTTTAAGAGTAATTTTTTTGTGGTGAATTATTCAGGTACAAGACATCGATTTAGGAAGTTTGTGCAATACATAGGCGGAATTTTATTTTGGCAGCCATGAATTTTTCAATTTTTTTTCTTTACTGAAACTTATAGGATTCGAAATATGGCTTTAGGGTTTTCGGTAATTGGATTTATAGGAGTAATTTATTAATTTTTTTTTGACAGCTGCAAAAAAGATATTTGTTTTCTCCTGACTTTTGAACAGCCAAAAAAAGCCGATTAGCATAGGGCATGGGCATTTAGCTCTGCACCCTGAAACTTAAAGCTACTATACAGCCATTCCCGAAAAAAAGGTCGTTATTTCTCAAAGCAAGATTGGTTTATAAGGTTAATTTACAATTAAATATCTGTTTTCTAAGGCACTATTTTGAGTGCAATACGCGATATTATAGTTTTAATAAATAATAAATTTAATATGCATTAAATTATTTTAGCAGATAAAGATAATACATATAATTAATTAACAAGTTTTAATAAAATTTAGAATAGCAAAAAATACTCTTTATTATAATATAAAGACGAAACAACAGTATTAGTTTAGTTTTAGATTAGTATAAATTGGCTATAGTTGATGTGTTCTGGTTAAAGTCCCTTAATCGGAACTTCCCTCGTAACCTACAATTTCGGCATTAAATATGTTATTTTTTTAGTACTATAATATATGTCTTTAAACGTTGAATATAAATCCCAAATTTACTGGAGGGTTACTTCAGATCAGATTTTTATACCATTACTTTAATTTAATATAATTTTCATCAGATAATATAAAATATTTTCTCAAGTCTTTGAAAATTGTAATATAGTTTCATGGGAATGCGTTGCGTAAACGCTGCTAGTCAGTCGATAGTTCAAGAAAAAAATATCTGTGCAATAATTGATTTAATTGTTTTTTACATAAGTTTTTCCCTTATTTGCTTTTACGGTTTTGTTTGGTTGATCAAATGGATGGTGAATCAATACATATTGCGTTTTACCACCAACGTTTATTTTACCTTAGTCCATGTTTTAACAGTATCTATTCGTTTGCGTTGCTGACTGCAGTGAAGTGAATTTATTTGTGATTTCTAAAATTTATTTATTTGCATTTGTATATTATGATCTATGATTCGTTAACCATCATTGGGCCCGTTCAGGTTTTACTGTTTTTGTTTAAGGTAGGTTAGATATTGCTAACTTTTGGGTGATTTATTATAGTTGCTTTGCATATATAATTTTTACCTGTCAAAAGGGAGGATAAGGAAAAAAGCACCTAGTACTTACCTGTAAGGGGTTCACTTGTATTGCGTTGAAGGATATAATTGAAAACAAACACTTGTGGTATCCCATACTGATTAAGGAATTGAATTAGTAGTAAGTAGTTAAATTGGAATTACAAAAACCGTCGTATTTCTATTATGGCTTTGTTGACGAACTTAGTGCTTACACGGTGCGGATTCACCTATTCGTACCGATTGTTGATTTGAGTGGCAATCTTAAATTTATACGGCGAAACCGCCACATTTCTATTATGGCTTTATTGACGAATTTGTTGCTAACTCTGTGCGAATCTACCTAACGGTACCGAATATTGGATTGAGCGTTTTCAATTTATTTGGCGAAACTATTGTTCCTTGTGTCTTTGGCTTTAATGATGGCTTTATGACGAAAAATAAACCTCTTTTTCATTTATACAAATCCTCAATTTTCATTTTTGTCACTGAGATATTTTGAGATGTCGCCTGGTCAAATCAGGTTGGGACATCCTGTATTGTAACAATATCACAATTTAGGGAAAGAAAATATAGATTCTGACAATATTAACAAGATAGGAACATTGCAAGTGTGGCTGTTTTTGAATGTATTTCAAGACTTCCGTCTAAGTCGTGGCTATTTAAGCCGATGGATTACGTGGCAGGTAATTTTGTGGTTGGTGGTTGTTTTCATCAACCCCGGAAAAAGGTAGTATAATTTATATGTCCCAAGTAAGATGAAGTACTACCTTATCTCATACCTTGTATGACGTACAAAAAAAAGTTAATACAAAAGTTTCTAGGTTTAATTTAAATTTTTAAATTATATCATTTTCGTGTATGCATGGTATTTATATTGCTTTGACCAGGCATCAACTTTCTTATTTTAAATGCAATATCATGTATATTTATAGATTATTTCAGTACATCTTCTAAAGGGAAGCCCAACAATATATATGTCAGATGTACGTTCCTAATTATTGGCATTTAGCTTCAGGATTTCACCTATATTAAAGCTATGCAAATAAAATAACGAATTCCCAATATCTACTTTCGCCATGAAGTTTTATAGTGTACGTATTATCTTTTTAACAAACGAAGTAGTCCAGTGTTGTCACGTTTTGAGTTTTGATAATTTTCTTATTTTTTTAAAATCCCCGCGTATTATTTCAAATTTAAATAGAGACTATAAAGATGAATTCAACAATATATCTAATAATACCATGTGTTTGCGTGTCAACGTTTCGGACTTATTGACAATTATCTTCAATACCAGATATATTATCTCAGTATATAAAAGGCAACATTTTTCTTTTAAATCTCTTATCTAGTAAGCATTAATAAACTAGATAATCTGATAACGAACATTTGTTAAGGTAGATTTATATCTTAGCATGGTCGTAAAGTTGTAATTTTAGGTAACCTATAATATTTAGTTAATGTTTAACATTTGACCAAAATCGGATAAGTAGTTTTTGAGCTAGCTATGCCGCGTACAGCAGAATGACCAACAGACTAACGGAAATGGGAGAACATGTTTGTCGGGGTCGACGAACTCGAAAATGCAAAGATCTGTAAAAATATCGGAGGGCGATTTTTCACCATTACAACTTCCCTCTTAAAATGGTCCCTATTTTAATAATGATAATATCCAAAGAATTAAGAAAAAATGCGATATTTTGAAAAAATATGCACAATATCGGATTAAAAACTGTTTAAAAGTTGCTAACAGGCTGTTCTAACCAGAAAATGGCGTTCTGTGAGAAAATTCACAATATCACAACGTCATATGGACCAATGAATCAAAGTTTACCTTAGTTCCTCCGACTTAAATCCAATAGATATTTTCTTTGGGGCAATATGAAAAAGATAGAGTATGATGGGGCATCCATAAATAACCTAGAATAACTTCTGGGACGGATAAATAAAGCTTTCTTTTAATCGACTTCGTCCCCATCAAATTCGAAATTCAACTAGACTACTACTACTAGTACAATAAAAATTCTAAAATGTCGTCGAATGAACGGAGATCATATTTAATATTTGTTGTTTGTTTGTAAATGGTTTTATTTGATTTCTTGGTAATTAATTAAGACGTTCAATGTCTTTTATTTTTACCTATATTAACTTACATTATAGATATGTCTTCCCAGTATTATATTTTAATCAGAAAGTAAATGGCTCACGTGCAATCAAAATACCTATTTTTTGTAACTATTGGAATTAAGAGTAAATTATTTATTTATTTATTTCCCACTCTCATTTATCAGAGCTATGCTGGTTATATGATCTTCATAAACAGAAAGAGGGGACAATGGTGATATATGCACTGCCCCGAATATACAATGAAAGCCGTCAAAGGTTAAACCAACCCATAGTTCCTCGAGTGAAGTAACTGGAATCTCAAAAAGCACAGACTGCAATGCACATTTTACCGCAATCAGTACACCTCCGCCCCACTGCTTACCACTAGTCACTGGATCTCTGTCATTTCTATACACTACGTAGTTGTCAGGAAATACTTCGGTACTAAGGATATCGTCATTTAGCTACGTTTCACTTAAGACAATAATGTTATAATTTGAAATTAGAAGTTCTTCGCATAAACGCGTAGTCTTTGTGCGAAGGCCTCTAACATTTTGATAGTATACTCTACATACATTATCCGTAGTAAAACGGAGATTGGAGGCGGAAGCACTAATCAGTCCTAGGCTTGAATCTGCTCTGCCGCAGATGTAGAAAAAGATAACTAAGAAATTGGTAGTAGATTTTATAGCACCAAGAACATAGTTTCTACACAAAAATTGTATGTATCTCAAAAAGGATTAAATATAGGTTTAAGATGTAGAACAATGTTAATAGTTTTTACTCAGACTTTAACACAGAATTATTTTCTGAAATAAAATACATCTTTTTAGGTGTTTTTTATTTCTTAGAGAAACGATTTTGACGCACCCCGTATTAAATTGGCAAAACTTTTAGATTATATTATAGGTTTCTTTACTACTAGTTAAATTTTGGTTGTAAAATTACTTTTCAATTCTTTGCAAACTATTATTATTAAACGTTGGCTTGTTTGGCATTTTTCTTGTCTTTAAAATGAATTATCTCGGAAACTTTAAGGTATCCGTTATATGAAACATTATGAAAATATATTTAGAATACTACCAAAAATGAATCAATATAACGACATTAAAAGTATCAAAGTTGAGATAGATCTGTCAAGATATATTTAAATGATGTAATATAACCCTTTATCTTCGCATACCTAATTTTAAAGAGCTTCAGTGAGTCGTTTTCGAGAATCGAGACTCCCCTATGTGAATCGTCTTGTATATTTTTCGTTACTTGGATATCTTCGAGATAGTTTCGAGAGTTCGTTCTGATTTCATTAGAATATCATACTAGATGTTTTCATCCAGCCGTTTTCGATTTATTCGGAACTACATATGTAAAATAAATTTGATAAAAAATATATTGTTTGTTTTGTATTGAAGTTTAGTTTAAATGATTGGATTATTCATTGTTCGATATCATTTTTTAAATGATCCCATTATTCATTTTTCGATATCATTTTTGGGCAACTATTGTTTTTTGCGGTTTAAGAGGCAGGTTTCGAAAATTGCAAAATTGGAGCGAAGGGAGTTCTATCGTCGATCGTCCGGATAACTATAGAAAAAACGACTGTTCTAAAAAAGCCATGTGAATAATTCGAGAAATAGTCTCCAGTATAAAGGTTTTATTTCTGAATTGAACCCTGTAACCGAGCCTATAATCTTCTTGATTTTATCACAAATGAGCATCAAACACTACATTAAAACTCTTATGAGTTTACAATTCTTGTCTTTTATTTTTCCTTATTATATATTTTTTTAATTTTCAGGTGTATTATGCAAAGAAGAAACGAAGAGCGGCTCAAATACAAGGTGATGATAGTTCCCACAAAAAAGAGCGGAAGATCTACAATGATGGGTATGACGACGATAACCATGACTATATCATTAAGACCGGTGAAAAGTTCCTTGACAGGTTAGTAGGTACATTTGACACCATATCGATATTGTCAGTCAAAACCGGTACAACTGTGATTCATTTTTATCTGCATAAATAAACATTTTGTATGGTATTATTTATGCCATTCATGTAATTAAGTCGAGGGATGTATTAAGAAAATTAAAAGTACCTATTTAGAGTGCTAATAACTAAAATAAGCTAGCCTGTGAATTAGGAATATACCAGCTGTTTCGTTTAACGAGTGTTTGTTATAAATTTTTTAGATTAGTGTTTTTTAATTATAACTTGATGGCGAAAAAATGGTTGGTTCAAATCGGTAAGTTAAAAGATAGACCACTCTGTAGTGTGTATGTTCAGCAGCGCTCATTTTTTTCGACAACAGTGCATCCATAAAAATTTAATTTGCGATTGCTCTTTCACAAAGTCCTTGAAGTTAGAGACGATCAATGCGTTTATGCCGTGCATTAGGCTACGACCTAAATACCGAGACTCGACCTAAATTTGGACACTTCATCAAGCGCCATAAACATTTTTATCGTGAAGTTGTGGCTTTAAGTTAGAGTTGAGTATAGTTTGCCATTTTGTTCGTTTAGGGTTTTTTTTTTCCAAAAGAAATCCTGTTTATTCTAAAGTTTAAATCCCATGGTCCTATAAAAAGGCACTAACGAGCACTAAAATAACAAATTTCAAATTTCCTTTCATGATAGTGTTTTTAAATATACGCTGTAGAGAAATTAGCCTATTTTAATAATACATTTGTATTGCTTGCCTTTATCAGAAGTACCTACTTAAATAAGTATATTTTGATTACAAAAGATGATAAATCGATAGTTTGTCCATTTCCAACTACATTTTAAATAAAATATTATAATTTATATTCTAGTCATAAATATTTCAGTTTTAAGCTTTAGATTTTGAATAAGAATACGAATACATATTTACAATAAGTACGTTTCAAAAAAGTAGATGTATTTCAAGTTGGGTTCGCATGTTCCATATATATAGAGCCTTCACTTCTCTTTTCGTTTCAGAGAAACATTATTATCTATTAAAACTTAACTATTCTAGAAAAAAGGTTTTTTTCTAGAATAAAGAATTACTATAATAATTATGTTGTTTCAGGGCAGGGGCGACATACAGGGGGATAGGGGGACGTTTCCCCCAATATTTCCTCCTGTTGGTTATATCTAATATTATTGATATATTAATATGTAGTTTTATTGACACTTAACGAATATTAAAAAAATATATACCTCAGTTCTGGATATATTATTAGTATTTTCTAGGTGGGAATCCTTAACTATTTTTATTGTTTTTTTTTTTCTAGAAATTTGGCAGTTTTATACACTATGCACAAACCAAAATTGTTTGAGGCAATTATCACCGATGACATTTTTGAATCACTTCAACATTGGTTTCTATCGCTGTCGCTCAACGACTACAAATCTGGCGGTATTTCAAAATTACCTAATAACATCGGTGGAAGCTGGCACAACAGATTGATGTCATTTACACTGACATATCTAAGGCGTTTGACAGTGTCTGCCATGAGATTCTCCTAGTAAAATTACAGCAAATTGCCATTTCTGGAAACTACATTGATTGGATTAAGTCATATTTATTTAATAGACGTCAAAAGGTTATCGTGAGTGATTCAGTATCCAACGAGGTTGTTCTAACGTCTGGTGTTCTACAAGGATACCGGACTAATTCTCTTTTTACTTTTTATAAACGACATAGTATCTTGTTTTAAAGGGTCTAAATGTCTTTTATATGCTGTATGATATTGATAGACTTGTCGAATGGTGTAGCACCTACCTGCATCTTAACATAACCAAATTTAAAGTGCTTCGATTTTATAAATAAAATAATCCTATATATTCTACATACTTTATAAATAATGCAAGTCACAAAGTTCTCACTTTTTTCAACGATTTGGGGGTTATTTTCTATAAAAACCTAGTACTTAAGAGTTTTAGATTGTTAGGTTTTATCAAACGACACACTAGGGATGTCGCTGATACTAAAGCAATTGCTTGTCTTTATAACTATTTGATTCGGAATGTTTTAGAGTATTGCTTTACTATATGGAGTCGTTAAAAATCAGTGCCACTTCGACATAAGTGAAAAAGTTCAAAAGAAATTTACAAAATATCTTTTAATTATTAAATTTAGTTTCCCATACCAAGTCTGATAGTACAAGAGTTTTTCTTTGCGGACTACAAACTCTTGAGTTTCGGAGAAGAAAGGTACTTCTGGTTTTCTTGCACAAATTAGTAAATGGAGAAATTGGTTGTGAAAGATTGCTGAGTTAGTCTCGTTTTAAATTCCTAGTAGGAGAACAAGAAAATCTGTTTTAAACGGATTGCTTAAGTGATTATCTTCTTTGTACAGGTTTTACTTGATATTTGTTTCTACTCATATAATTGTGTCTTTGTGTAATATGCTGTTATATCATTGTTTATTTTTAATTTTATTATTAGACATGTTATTTTTTCTTAATCCTATTTTACTCTTATCATTATCTTTTTTTGTATTTCGTGAATTCGCAACATTTGGAATATTTAGTTAGTGTACGTTTCAGGAGGGCCACTTCTCCGATGCTTGCAACGGCTTCGTCCTTACATTATAAAAAAAGTTAACAATGTATCGAATCGAGCTATTATTGAAACTGTTTTTCTTGCGTGTTTGCAAAAAATATATTGGACTTAAAATTAAAAATTTGGTTGTTACTGTACCAATGTACCTTTATACTAATCCAGATTCTGATGCGCTACCGGTAGATCTTGAACTATTTTTTGAAATCTTCAAAAAAGAAAATGTTTCCTTATTACACGATATAATGGGATAAGGCGTTATAGTATTTATACTATTGTTTAGTCATGCCAGTTTCACGCTCTAATAGTTCGTTAAATGTTGTGAAGAATATTTTGCGATCTTAAATGTATTGATTTAACTAAGTGATGTTGCTTGAATGCAAAAAAGATGTAAATAGATAATATTGACATGTCAGAAAATATAGCGGCTTATGCCAGACTTTAAAATCGCGAATTACATGTTGGAAAAGATGAAATGTAAAAAAGTTGTGGCTAATGTTGTGGAAAATTCATTCATTTTGAAATAAGAAAAAAAAGTGAAATTTAAAACTTGTTTTTACACTTTTTTTTTAATTCCTTAAATGTTTTATTGAATTTTAATGGCGTTTTAATATGTTGAACATTTTATATTGTTGTCAGTCAATAAATATTGTGTTTATAAAATCGAATAGTGAAACCGTTTTCTTTAAAATAGCTAACGTTTCTGATTTGGTTTTTGGTGGAAAGAGCTAGTAAAAAATCCTCTATAAATTAAAAAGTTATTTATTTTTATGACTTTAATGCCCTTAAACACCCCAGCAAACCCAACAACTAGGGCTGCAACCTCTCCCTGGTTTCACCCGGAGTCTTCGGGTTTTGCTACTGTACCTCCGGTCCGTCTTGGAAAAGATGAAAATAAAATAGTAAAGTGTGTGGTGAGGAAAAATGACTTACTCAGGTTACAAAGAAAAATTAAAGGAATTGGTGATTGGATATGATACCAATTATCATTTTATTTTGAGAAAGATGAACTTTGGCTACGAAAAACAGCAAAGTTGAAAGCCCCTTTTGGTTGAAAAATATGAGATTATTTGCTGGTTAAGACGATATTTAAGAGCGGTAAGAAAGTACCGATAAGACAATCTAAATATTTATTACTTAGACGAAACTTGGGTAATCGGGGGGATACACGGTTGGTAAAATATCTTTCTTAGTCTTCTTCTAGTAAAGAAAAGCGGTTAATAATCGCACATATTCAGGTAAAAATGGTTTTGCGGATGTGGTTTACTAGCATGTCAGTCAAAGAGAACTAAGGCTTATGGCACTAAGTAAAAACACAATGTTTACTTAAAACTTCGGCTATTTAAAGGAAATAATCTCATGACATGTTTCGTCAACATATATGATGGAAATAAGTTAGCCTGTGAACTAAGAATATAAACCAGCTGTTCGTTTAAATAGTGTATGTTAGATACTCTGTAGTGCGTAGGTTAGATACTCTGTAGTGTGTATGTTGAGCGCTATTGTTTTCCGAGGGGGTTCCGTGAAATTTTAAAATTTTAACATATATTGCAGTTTATCCCTAGTTTAAATTTCCGAAAAAAAAATGGGATGGGTGGTCTATTTTTTGTGTTACATAGTGAGTCCTAGGCGTACGTGTCAAAAATTCTATAATCTATCTAAAAGATTTATTATTTTCTAATACCCCTATGTTTTTTATTTTCTAATACCCCTATATTACACGAGTCGATTTTTTAATGTAGCTTATATTTTGAATAACAGAATTTAGATTTTTTAAATATTTATTTTTAATAAATAACTCCTAAATAAGAAGGAAAAAAATAAATTTTGATAAAGGTCAAAATGGAGATTTTTCTTTTTAAACTGTTAAGATTTTGAACGTGTTTAACAATAAAAAATAAACTTTTTTATCAAAAGTAAATGTTATAACCAGGTATCAGAGGAAAATGAGCGTAAATTCCAATAAATAAAATTATTATAATAATAAATATGGTTTCCTCTTACTGTAAATACATTTTTCATTTTCGATTTTAAACGTAACTAGAGCTTCAAACTTCTATTTTTGTATCTATTTCGTACCTTGTATATAAAGTGACATTCTTTTTTAAACTAATCTTATTTTTCAGATAAGCAAAACTTTTTATGAAGAATAACTTTCGCCTAAAATCACAAATTAAAATGTGTCTATATGTAACCCAAATCCACGTACACGCTATATAAATAAGAGATTTCTGACAAGTACGCCTATGAGTTCCCGTAACTCGAAAAATAGACCACCACGCTGTAATTTTTTTTTCGGTAATTAAAACTAGAGATCATAGGCTACATTATACGTAAAATTCAGAAAGTTTCACCAAAACCACTTTTCAGTGCCTTTGTCCTTTAAGTAGAGTTTAGTACAGTTTGTCATTTTGTTTGTTTAGATTTTTTTTCAAAAGAAAACAAATTGTCTCATTATGGACGAAGGTCGTATTATTTATGATAACATTTTTAAATTTAAACTTTAAAGAAATTAGTCAGTTTAAACAATACATTTGAATTCCTTGGCTTTATCTGAAGTACCTACCTAAGTAATTATATTTTTTAATTACAAAGATCATATACTTTATAACTACATTTTAGATATAATATTATGCTTTATATTCTGGTCCATAAATATCTGTCTTAACACTTAGATTTTGAGTAAGAATAGCAATAGTGCAGGGTGACCCAATTTAGTTCCTCACATAGTCATTTAGTAATACTTTTATATTGTCTATTCAAGGATTTTTATTCGCCGCCTTTTTGTTCCACCGTATTGGGTTCAAACTAATATTTTAACTAGTTTCTTCTATCACACTTAATTGTTCAGCATAATTATAAATAAATTAAAGTAGTGTTTTACAATTATATTTTGAAAATTTCATTAGATTGCCATTTTGTTCCCTCATATTGAATTAGTACTAAAATTTTAGCAGTTTATCCCTATATCACATCAATTGTCAATTGAATATCAACAAGTCAATTGAATAAGAAGTCTTCTTAACGTTGATTTTTTAAACATTTTATTTTTCCGTTATCTTGAATTTGTATCACAGTTTTTTAAGTTTTTTTTTTTAATTCTGGCACACAATTTCAAAATGAAATCATTGTAACAAGTAATTTTTTTCAGGCTGATTTTTTAAATATTTTATTAAATCGCCTTTTTCTTTTGCTTTCTTGGATTCGTACAAAAATGTTACCAGTTCATTCCTATGTTACATTTGATTTTTAGGGTAAATTTGAGGTAAATTGGATAATTCGTTTTTTAGGAATATTGGAAAAATGGCTTTTGTGGATGTGGTTTACTAGCATTTCAGTCAAAGAAAACTAAGATTTGGGGTACTAAATAAAAACACAATGTTTACTTAAAACTTATAGAAAATAATCTCATGGCATGTTTCGCCAACACTGTGGCTTCTTTTGATGGTACAATAATTGGAATAAAGGAACAAAACCTTTAATACCTGATTTACAATGTTCTTTTCATGTTTAACTAAATCTATTAGTTGTCTATCAATTAAGTAAAGATTGTCCAAAAGGATAAATGAGCATTATAAATGCTTTGTCAATTGAAATTGTTAATACATACAGAAAAGAAAGGTATAACATTAAATTTACTGCAACTTCTTATCGCAGATTTAGGTAATTCTGAAAACCTCATTGTAAATCAGGTATTAAATGTTTTGTTCCTTGATGCAAATTAGTTTTGACCCTTTTTAGCTGTGTCAGCCATAAACCCAACCGAAACAACTTATATTACTATGAAAAAATTATGGCTAAAT
The DNA here is from genome assembly GCA_030620095.1 of Kuschelorhynchus macadamiae. Lineage (NCBI taxonomy): Eukaryota > Metazoa > Arthropoda > Insecta > Coleoptera > Curculionidae > Kuschelorhynchus > Kuschelorhynchus macadamiae. Next base: position 8,954 of record JAUTXW010005101.1, on the reverse strand, counting down.
TTAGAGGGTCTAGAGGTTTTATCTAAGAACTGTTAATCTCACATTAGGGAAGTGTAGTAGCAGTGTCTATATATAAAAAAATATTTTCTTTCCTTAAACTATGGTAGTATCTCAGTGATACCCTTCTATGCTGAAGGTTCAGATCATTTTAATTTATAATTATTGTTTTAATAATTATAATAAATATAATAAACGACTGATATTATTCCTATATTTTTTCTTTAAAACGTCTAAGCAAATACGATTATCGCAGCGTGTTTAAAAATTTTTTTTTTTGCTGTCGTTCCTTAAAAATTAGTTTTATTAAAAAAGACAAAAATAATGAGGGGGCAAAAAGGTACTCGAGTAGCTCCTGATTTAAACGAATATCGGCCATATTTACCATACATAGGAAATGACAGCAACTTTTCTTAATTTGATCTTATTAAAATGGGGAAAAGTATTGTCCCCCAAATTGTGGCTACCGCCCTGAAGACGTCTATATAATATCTTACCAATCTCGAAAATACCCAAGACATCGTTTTTGAGGTCTGAAGTTAAATCAAGTTTATTTAAATATATGCTCATTTTTGCTCTCCGAGGGGCAATAGCTACATTTGTCCTAAGCCAACTGGATACCCCTGAGATTTCTGATTTTGACAAAAAAATGGCGTCTTAGTGCACATTTTTTTTTAAATTAGAAATTCTTTTATTTTGGTACGTCGTAGAAACAAACAGTAAATTGGAAAGTTGTACAGAGACATTGGAGTTTTTTGAATCTGTTTAGCTTTTGTGTAAAAGGACTAAATAACCTGGGGTATATTCGGCCAAAGTAATGGTATCGTTTGGTTTTTAGTTCAATTTTTAAACACATTTTCCCAAAAACTCAAAATTTCATAGAGTACTGCTAAACTATAATAAAATTTAATGTTGGTCAGTGGCGGGTAAAACCTGTAAACGAAAAAACAAATTAAATCTTTTCATCGAAGAAGATTTCTTCGCGAAATATTTGTTTAGCTTCACACTTTAAACGCAGTTTTGTACTTTTTTGCCTCCTCATTTTGTTTCTCTTATGGTTATTTTCCATAAAACTAATTTTTCGAACAAGATAAAAGTAAAAATTAATTTTTTTCTCTCGTAATCGTGAAAAAAATCACCCCCCAAGATGTTTGCAGATTTCTGCTATCTAGGGTCCCTGGACCCCAAAAAACATGTTTTCTCATTTATGTCAGTCTGTTGGTCTGTACGCGGCATAGCTCAAACACTAATTATCCAATGGACTTCAAATTTTGGTCAAAAATCAAGGGTCATACGGGATGAAATTGTTACATTTTGCTAAAAACCCAATATGGTAGAACAAAATAGCGGCATCACAAGATATAAAGAAATCATTATTTAGAAACTGCTTATCGAATGGACTTCAAAATTTGCACAGAAAGTGTGATATAGGGATAAACTGGTAAAATTTTTGTGTAAACCCATTATGAAGAAAAAAATGGCGGCGTAATGATATGTTTAAATATTTGTTAAAATCCGAATTGCTGGAATAAAACCTTCTTTTTATTGAGGAAAATAATGAAGGACATAATTTGTTTTAAATGTAAATAATGTTACAAAAAAAATTAGAATAAATAAATTAAAAACTTATATAAAATATTAAATAAATTAGGTTCATTTTATGGGATTTATATAAAGTTATTACCAAATAATTATATGTATTTTGTGAACTGTAAGTAGTGGAATTCTGTATGAGGGATGTTGTATTGTGGGTAAAGGTGAATTTACCGTTTTTTTTTTATTTAAACACGCTGCGATAATCATAAGTTGATTAGACTTTTAAAGATAAAACAAAACAATATATAAAAGAAAATACTTCCCAAACTTCACTGGCAACCATTTTTGATAGGGCTCGAAAGATCGCAGAGAGGTACATTTTCTGAGGCTTTCAAATGAATATTTCAAATTTTTCGACAGTTAAGTTTCCGACTTCTATTAATAGCAAACTATTACTACATACATTATATTTTATTTAACTTGATGGGTCTACGGTTAGATACAGCCGTCGCCCAGACGAATCGTGATAGGTATGAAAGAGCTCAGAAAGACGATTCGGAAAAATAAATATACATATCTTTTTATAGCGTATATGGGGTCCAAAATATAAGCAATCATTTCACGTTTAGCGCTGTATCATCTTTTCGATCTTGTTCGACGGAAGTAAGTACACCGAAGAATCTAGAAACTGATACAAAATTCAGCCGGGTCGCTATTAAGACTGATTTTAGAGAAATGTTTTAATGTAGCTTCCACGAATTTCTTTGCTTGGTTTTGAGCCTTCGAATCTGCGTATCGATACGTCCGCGTCCCTTGGACAAATTAGGTGAAGAAATTGGGTAAAATCGAGTTTGGATAAAGAATGCACACATTTTTTTCAAGGAAAGCCTTGCCGACGCAAAGTCACATTAAACACTTTGACAAGAGGGACTTTTTAACTCGTCATGGATACAAATCAAAAAATAGAATACATTTCACGGTTTTTCACAGTAAATTTCTAACATATATAATAGAAATAATAAATAAGTTAGTGGTGTGAAACATAGCATTAAAGTGGATGCTTTCTTCGGTATACAGATTCAGAAGTATTGCGAAAAAAAATTATTTTTTGTTTTGAACGGTATACCGGGTTATTATATGTCCCTTATAATAATAATAATAATAATAATAATAATAAGACGTTTATTAGTTACCAATAAATACAGTTAACGAATTAACTTAAAATAACAATTATTATTATAATAATAATCATGGTAACTAACGGGCCTTGTTTTCAGATTTCAGGGGATGTTCATTCCCCGGATTCTGTTGAGGCCAAAAATATAAGAAATGAAAAAGAAATTTATAAGCAGCTAGCAGTAAAATTTTTTTTTTAAAAATTTGAAAAAAAAAAACATAAAAGCAAAGAAGCACACACTAAAAGGAAAATGGAAGGTAGATAAGGATAGGGGAAAAGGAAAGTATTAAGTTTCAAATTTAGCATTTTGTGGCATAGACAATCAATTAAATATGGTTTAGAAGTAGTTTGGTTTTTCTCTTGAAAACTTTTTCTGAGTCAGTAAAATCATTTATTTTGAATTTATTTATTAAATGTGCAATTAAATAAGAAAAAGACCTTTTAAAAAATTCTTTGTTGTGTGACGGTATAGTTAATAGATTTTTTCGTCTTATATTAAGATTGTGCACATCAGTACGATAAGTTATTTTTTTGTGCAAATACGGTGGAGTCTTAAACTTAAGAATTTTATAAAAAAGGACAAGAGCATGTAATACTCGTCTATTGTGCATATTTAACCAATTTGCTTCTTTTAACTTATGAGAAATGTGTTCACGTCTTCTTATACCAAAAATAAGCCTTAGACAGGAATTTTGGAGTTTTTGTAATCTATTATCATCGGCATTATCAAGACAAGGTCCATAGATGGTGTCACAGAAGTTTAATGGTGATAACACTAGTGCATCACAAAGCATTTTCTTAATGTTATAGCTCAAAAAGTGCCTTTGCGAAAATATTGTTTTTAAGGCGGAATATCCACTTTTTAGTTTAAGAGTAACATGTTCCTTAAATCTAAGTTTATGATCCATTATGAGTCCCAGATTTTTGGCAGAGTTTTTAAAATCTATTGGATCATTATTTATGTGTAGATTTAAGTTATCTAAAATATTCATTCGATTGTTTTCACCACAAAAAAGAATAGCTACTGATTTGGTTGGGTTAATCTTTAAGAGGAGCTTTTGAGTTTCACTATATAAAGTGTCCAAATCCGCGTTAATGCACCTATTGGCCTCGGCTATATCAGTACTTTTAAATGAATAATATACCTGGGTATCATCTGCGTAGCAATGATGGCTACAATAGCGAAATTTATTTATTAATTGCGACGTATAGAGGGTATATAGTAACGGACCCAGAATGCTACCCTGAGGCACCCCAGAGGCAACATTAAGGGCTTTCGACATTTTACCATCAAGTACTACTCTTTGTTTTCTGTCTGACAAAAAAGAAGACACCAGTGCCACCGCAGAATCGCTAAAACCCAGACACTGCAACAAAGCCAATAATATTTCGTGGTTGACCATGTCAAAAGCTTGAGTAAAATCCAAAAGAACCAAAACAATAGCTAGATTATTATCAAGGGCTTTAAATATATCATCCGTTACCTGAGATAATGCGGTGGCACAACCATAACCTTTACGGAAGCCAAACTGATATTCAGGGACTAAATTACTAATATTTAAATACTCAATTATTTGCTGTTCCATAATTTTTTCTAATAGTTTAGAGAGAACTGGAAGAATCGATATTGAACGGATTTGTTTAAATTCAGTAGGATTTTTAACTTTAGGCAACGGAATAACATTGGCTTCCTTCCATTGACCTGGAAAATGATTTTTTTCTAAACAAACATTTATAATGTGAGTTAGTGGATTAATTATGGCAGGACAACAAAGTAAAATAAGTGTAATATTTAAATTATCAGCTCCAAATGCTTTACTCTTTATGGTTTTTAGAATGGAAATGATTGTATCTTGCGTTATCAGCCTAAATTTAAATTAATTTTGTGTAATTTTATGTTCCTTAAAATTCTTAATAAATTCTTCATCAGGCTTATTGTTATTTTTATTTATATTAGTAAAATAAGTATTAAGTTCATCTACATTTTGCAAGAAATTGGGAAGTTGTATATTTTGTTTTTTAGAAATATTAATTTTATTTAATTCTTGCCATGCTTCTTTATTACTGCACACTCCAAACCTATATGTTAAATACGCCTTTTTTTCCGATCTGATTGCGCTAGTAGTAAGATTTCTATACTGCTTGTATGTGTTCCAGTCCTCCCAATTTTTGGTGTTTCTAAACTTATTTAAGGTCCTATTACGAAGCCTCTGCATTAATCTATTAGGAGTAATCCATGGTCTGTATGGTTATACTGGTATGTTTTGTGTTTTTTTTGCTATATTAATATAGTTATTCTAATCAGCCGGTCGACGCTTAGCATCACGACTTTAATTTTGTTAAGGGAATTTCTCATTGGAAAATAATAACTAATCAAACACATTTAAAGGACAACGCTGGATATTACAGGATTAAAACGTCGAAATTTAGTTACCAAGATATTAATAAAACATACCTATTTACACACAGATAATTTGGCAACACCGGAAAGTTTTTGTAAGTCGTTTGGAAATTTTATTAAGGTCGAAAATCAGCTCCATTTTTGAAATTAATCTAACTTCTTTTGGTTTGCAAATTCCGATATCTTGATAGACAGTCTGTGTAGAGATAAGAAGAAAGGAGAGGAACTTTAACATTGGGAAAATGTTTCTATATGAAAGGATTTCTCATTTTAATATCTTATTTTTGGGCAAATTTCATCTTTGGAGACGTCTTAAATTGTCTTTTTAACATCTAGTATCGCTAGTTGACGTCACAGATGCACAGTTTATTTTTTAGTCGTTTGTCGTTTTTGAATTCGCAAAATTACTCTTTCTTCTTACATACTGTCACGCCCTTAGCAATAGATGTTCACTTACATTCCCAGTCCCAATTGTTTACCTGAAGAAAAAAAATCTAATCTACCTGCTCCTACTTACCTGTTTTTAATTTTACTAATTGATGTCGTTAACGTGGGGTTGAAATAGTGTCAGTTGCTATTTGAGCTTAACACCAAATCATTTCTTATTTTGATTGATTTTTCAGTGAATTTGAAGTGTTTCCCATGCTCCGTTGGACGGATAGGCACGGCCATTACCTAATTTCTGAAGGTGAACATTTTGATAATGGCAGGTCAGTACACATATTATTCCAGTTTCTCAATTATTACGTTTTTTTATATTAGTCCATATGTTTTTTAAACATTTTTGGATAATTCGAGTTTATTTTTGTATTTGTTTTTTGTAATTTGTCATAAAAGTTAAATGCAATGCCAAACTTTAAATTTGTATGCAGAATTATTTTAGAATATACATGGCGTTCCAAATTAAAGTTATTCAAACATTATATAATACTATATATATTATGCCATAGAAATTTCGTAAATTTTTAAACATATTTGATCGAACATATCTCGTATCTAACGTTATTAATTTAGTAACTATAAACAATTGAAAATAGGCTAGACATTACGAAACAAACAACGGTCGAATTTAAACGAAACCCTCGATGTTTATTTGCTATGACTACAAAACTCTTAAGTTTAGATACGAATATACATAACATATTATCAAGAATTCCAAAATGTAAAGATTTATAGGGTTTTCTTTTCCATTTAAGAATACATATGTTTGGACCAATTCTTTTTCATGGGATATCCTATATACGCCAAAATTATTTTGTTTAAAAATTTAAAATTTGCTGACTAACTTTTGTATTCAACATTTTTGATAGTTTAATAATTACAAACCGAGATAAAGAGGTGTTAAAGCATGAGACGCCTATAGATTGATTTTCTTTAAGACACTAGGATTAGAGGATGTAATACAGTTGCTAATGTCTAATAATTCAAAACTGAAGGTAACATCTACTTACAGATTGTATTAGCTTCACATCGACATTAAAGTAAAATTTCAATTTAACTTATTTTTTACTTTTTAATCTTTTCGTAATTTTTTTTACATTATTTGACCTTTTCAAGTCTATTAGTTTTTGTTAATTTCTTTAACAAAGTTTAATATACTTTTTTGTTTTTTATCTATTAGTGTCATTAGCGCGAACTAAGTGACAGTTCATATTCTATGAAAATTAACATTACAAAATATAAAAAAGCGAGTTGATCGATAACGTATTTGAAGCCGACTTCTGGTTAAACCGGAAGCGAAAGTGAAATTTAAAATCTTAAATGAAACACCCTGTATATTTTGGAGTTTTTAGAGCCTGCAATGAATTCCGTGGTCCTCTGGTTTTGTATAACCCATAGAATGTCAAATGCTAGTTTCCAAAAGCGATTTACCAGTGCAAGAAACAAATACTGCTCTTAAACTTATCAGATTTTTCATCTGATGAACCATTGTTTGCAAAACGATAACGTAGTTTTTAAAATGAATTAAGTGGAAAATTTGAAAAAAAATTGATTAAGTATAAATGATTAAAAAACAAAAATCGCGACTGCTTATAACTGAATTCGCTCTATACCAAAGAAAACATGTACTATTATGTTTAATACAGTTTAACTATTTTTTTGTATACTTAACGTTTATTTTGGGACGAAAAATTAGGCATGATATATATGGTAGTACTTTACAAAATTTGGGCAGAATGGGAGCGATTTATTTGATTTTGTCATACACACAGAAAAAAACTCGTCGGTAGCATTTTCATTTTCACCAGTAAATATTTGCCTATATCGAGAGTGACCTAAACTTCTATCCAAGCTCCAATTATAAATTAAAGTCACGTCAATATTACCATTAAAACTTCTTCCTAAATATAATTTAACAAGTCTACCAGCTGTATGGTTTGTAAGAGCTTTCAAGTTGATAATGGCTGATGTCTCTGAAACAGCAATATATTTTTCTTCAGGATAGCATTCTTTTTTTTATACATTGAATTTGTTTGTAGGAGGGTTAAATATTTGCGTTTCTACGTTTTGCGCCTCTTTGCATTAAAATAAAAGATGCTTTTATAAAACGGCTGTCAACAAAAAGTGCTAGAGCTTCTTCTGGAGTGTACTTGACTATAGCTAACGCTGATGATCTATAGGCATTAAGAAATTTGGTAGCCATATCTTAGGCCTTGTAGAAACTCCTGCTATTAGTTTGGCTGGCTTCGTTCACCCGAACGATTCAAACTATTTGCACCGCAAAAGTTAATTATTCTGTGCTGTTGTCGTTGAGCAAATGTTTTAGTTTTTGCCTTTTACATTGGGTCGAAACTTGATTAAAATTTTCGGTCGGACGACCCATTTTTTATTTTGTCTATTTAAAGGTAAGCCTAACGAACAGAAAGAAGCATGCCTATTTAGCCAGTTTTTATTTTCGTTCTCAAACACTTTTAGAAGTTTTCGCGATTTGACCGTTTCGTTTTTAAAAAACTGGTAATGTTTCTGATCTGAGTGGAATAGCAGGAGCATGGGTCATTATGGCATACATTAAGATTCATTTTATTTCTGACAATTAATTACTGTCGTATTTTTTCATGAATTGGGTTATTTTGATGCTACACTTCAAAAAGCTCGCGATGGAAGATTGTGACTGGCTCTAAACAAAGAAAGAAAAAATTCGATTATAAAAAAAAGTTTTTATGAAAAGCAATAAAAAGTAGAAAATGCATATTTAGGTTTCTGACACCATAATTAAAGCGATGAGCGCAAATTAAAATTTATACTATAAGATGATGAGATGATGGAGAAAATAAATTCTCGTCATCTTGAAGCATAAATTTTAGTTTGCGCCTCAGTGGCGGCTCTTCCATAGGGTCATTTGGTCAATGACCACCCAAAAATATTTCAGAAAATAAATTATTCGTTTGACCGTCTCTCCTAATAGTTGTAATAAAACGCGAACCTTGGGAAAAGTTAAATACGCTACACTATTAGCCGCGCGCGGCTAATAGTGTAGCATAATAAAATAATAAAATACGCTATACTAAGCTAGGCTGGGCAGTCCGAATTGCCCTGATTACCTTAAAGCTTGACGAAAGTACACGAAGATTTCACATATATAGCGGCAGCCGAACGTGATATATAAATGGAATATGAAATCGCGATTTGAGTCATCAGCCGGTCTCTTCTCATAATTCGATCGATCGGTCGCGGCATCACGTCGGCATGCGGAAGTTGAATTGTTAAGAGGTCTCGCGGTCGATATTCTAACTCGATATTGTTTCGGACGTTTGTAATCGATGAAAATTGATATATTTATATATAAATATATATTTATATAAATATATATTTATATATAAAATATATATATATATTTTTTCT
>JAUTXW010005100.1:0-94780 GCA_030620095.1 Kuschelorhynchus macadamiae | reverse complement strand
ATATCTAGTCGAGATAAAATCGCATACTAATTCCATCTTGAAAATCTGGATTGGGCGCAAAACAGATAAAGTCCGATGGGCTTAAAAAGCAAAATAAATAAAGTCATTTTCAACCGTTTACTGTCTGCATTTTACGCTTCAAACTCATCATCTGTGGCAGTTTGTTCTGTTCACTTAAGTTATTACGAGTGTTTTTTTTCTTTCAATTGCATTTTGCTAATTTCTATCTGTATGTATGTAATTAAGATATTGATTTCGTAGAAAAGCGGGCCGCTGCGTTCATAGAGTATTAAAGTTACTAAGCGATGAACAGGTAATAACGGCGTGTGTTGTGATGTGAACGGGTAGTTTTTGTAGTCAAAAAACCTATTTTTAACGGATTTCAAAAAAAGAGAAGGTTATCAATTGGATCCTATGTATTTTTTCTGTTTGTACATCGATTATACCGCGATGGATTGAATAATTTTAATAAAATTTTCAGAGGATACTCAGAATACTGTCGAAGTGGTTCCATGGCAAGCGTATAGTACGAGAGCTGAGGTACCTAAAAATGCAATGATTTTATAAAGGCCGCTATTTTAACATTAGACTGTATTTAGGGCGGACATCAATAGTCTAGCGCCAGTCAGCCAATTTTGCTAACATGTAGCTCAGTGGCGCGAGGCTTCAAAGTTGTAAAAAAACATATTATGTCGCTACTGTTTTATAAAATCTGAAAATGTGTGTGTACATAGTAAGTTAGGTAAGAAACTATGTGGATATATAATCAAACTCGTAAAAAAATATAGTAAATAGGTATATAGATTATATGGAATAAGTTTAGTGCCGACTTCAGAGTAAAACATTATTTTTTACTTTTTAATGTATTTTTTTAAGTAGGTTTTATTTTTTCACAATTTACTTTGCAAGTTTTCAATAATAGTATTGCTATTTGTGAAGTAACGGGGAAACAACATCATTCGCCCGGGAGGAACTTTTTTGTTTCACGTACACTATGACAAGAGACTTCGTCATGCCAAACTGTACATATAAGAAAAAAATCTATTGTTGTGAAAAGCTGACTAAATGAAAATTTTACCAAGTTTCGAGCCGCATCTTATGCTACAAAAAACAAGATTCATCAGGACAGTTTATAATGACGCCTACTGTTTTAATTCCTTGCAGAGCCGGACAAAGAGAACAATAGGAAACAGGCAAAAAAAACATTTCACTGGAAAATTTTTTGTAATAAATTTTAAAACCCCGCAAGAATTTCAAGTTTACGAGAAGGCTTTTCGTCAAATTTTAGGTGACGCAAATTCAAGAGTGCAGAATATTCTACGCACGTATGCAACTACAGGAAATGCCGACCAGGAACGAAAAGGTCGCGATAACATTTCCAAAAAATACGTCGACAAGAAAGCTGCAGTTGTTGCCTACATCTGTACACTGAAGTACAGGAGTCACACTACTGCCATGGTAATAGCGGTAGAAGTTATTTAAGCTCGGATTTAGAAATTAGCTAATTTATATAACATTCAAGCGAGCGACAATTTTAAAAACTCCTACTTTCGTTACGGTTTTAATCACAAGTTTAACCTTTGGATTTGGTTCAGATAGGGTCGATGTCTGCTCCACATGTATTTCTCTTTCAGAAGAAATAAAGCAAGAAACTGATCCAAGAAAGCTCTCCACACCAGAAGCTCAAAAAACAATTCATAAAAAAAGGCAAAAGCATTTTTCTCATTACTCAAAGAAAGTGAACCAAATTTACTTACACTGGCATTCGATTGCCAGAAAAAATTGCGCAATCCCAAAATCCCTAATCAAGAGGCCTATTATCGGCATCAGCTGACACTTTTTAATTCTTCTGTTATTATCGGCAATTCAGAAAACGTGATGAGTCCAGTTTGGACGGAGGGAGCTTTTCCAAAAAGTTCAAACGAAATAACTTCTTGCGTTTAACACTGCTTGCAGAATTTTAACCTAACGGATATTAAGATTGTGAGGTCATTCGCCGATGGATGTGGCGGACAAAATAAAAATAAAACCATGATTATGATGCTGCAGGGTTGGTTAATACAAGCACCAAAGAATGTAGAGGAAGTGCAGCTAATTTCCCCCATAAGGGGACATTCTTTCATCCCTCCTGACCGTCTATTTGGGCTATGTGAAAAAGAATTTAAGAAGCACGAAGTTATCAAAGATCCTTTGAGCTACATTAACATTATTAGAAAGTTTTCTACTATTAGGCAACCTGGGATTCACTTTGATGTACTTGACTGGAGTCTAAGGCAACACAAAATCTGAAGCCTATTCAGCACTTCAAATTTGCACCGTGTAAACGCTATTTTTTCAAAAGATCAAAGAAGTCGCGTCGTATGGTTTTTATAGAAGGAGATGAGTTTTACTATCATCGAACTAGGTCATTCAAGTCTTTAATGAAAGCAGAAAAGGACTTACCAGTCATCAGTCCATCAGTTTTGCGACAAAATATTTCATTTTGGCACCGACTGTGAGAACAATCCGACACTTAAATTTTATAAAGATTTTTTTGCATCTTGTGAAGGTCGTCAGACGGAAGAAGACAATAAGGAGGGCAAGGACTTGTGTGGTGCAATAAAAGAAGTGCCAGAGCTCTGTGTTTAACTTTTGCTATTGTTTAATATCCTTAGAAAATTAAAAATACATTATAATTTCTAATTTTTTTTTTACAGCCAAGAAGCAAAACGGTAAAAATCTCTACTAGTAAAAAGCAAAACCAACAAAGTCCTCTTCTTAAAAGTACAGTTCACTATTCAAATTGAACAAAATAATTAAATAAGTTTTCTTGATATGACCCTATACTATAACGATAATATAATTAAAACTGAGTGGTAAACAAAACCAACCTGGTCTGAAAGATATTTAAACTATTTCTCTCCCAAAAAAAAATTAGTAGTGATGGGCTTAACTGACAGAGCTATTCAGTTCAAAACTACCAAGAAAAGGCCATACAAAAAGCAAAACATATTCACAAACACAAAACAGCTACCCAAAAAAATAATTAACTCAATTTTTAATACTAGGATTAAAATGTATAATAATAAAACACACAACATCATAGTATAAGATATTGACCAAAATAAAACACAAAACCAAAAAAACAGTATTTAACTCTTTTTTATATCACGGATTTATCTGAGAACGTCCAATCTTTTTTTAAAAAAGCATAACATTTCAGTTAGTCATAAAGCAAACAATTTACTTAAAACTAACTATAGTAAACTTAAAGCCAAAGCCCCTAAAATTAAAAAAACACACACAGTTTACGAAATCACTTGCACAAATTGCAATGGTGTATATATTGGTCAATCAAGTCAATATCTGGATAACAGAATGATCGGCCTCAAGTACTACAAAAAAAATCAAACCGCATTGACAAAACGCGAAGCCCAAAACAATCATAAATTCATAAAACAATCATAAAAACGAGACAAATTTGTCTCGTTTTTATCTACCAGAATTCCAGACGTGTTGAAATTATTGCAATCTCAAAACATTCCTTACATATGACATGTTTCCAAGGTACGTACTCTGTATAATATTAATGTTGTTTTAAATGTATTTTTGTGTTCATGATCATAGTTTGTTTTAAATGTAATGTTTTTTTGAGTGATGTTTTTTCAATAATGTTTTAACCAATTTAAATACTAACTATACATGTTTTTATTGTAGAAAATAAATATCTTGAAAAAGCTTAATCTAATGAGCGAAACGTCGATTAAATTATAGTTTTACTTCAATCATATATATATATATATATATATATATATATATATATAAATATATATATATATATATATATATATATATATATATATATAATATATATATATATATATATATATATATATATATATATATATATATATATATATAAACTTTTTGGTATTGATTTTATAGTTTTAAATTATAATAAAACTATTTTTTAAAGAAATTTCTTTATGGATAAAAACACGAAACGGCGCAGTCCTGTGAATTCTTGAAAGGACTTTTTGAAAAAAAATTCTCCGGTTTCCACCGTTTGTTCAAAAAACAAACCGAAAAATCGAAAATCGCAATAGAAACCCCGCGGCCGTGCGTAATTCGGGATAAATAGGATGTAAGGTAGGTTAGAAGAAAAGGTGCGTAAGTACCAATTCCTTTTATTTCTTTTAAAAGAATGTCTTGGTTCAACCATACGTGCTATGAAATAGAGGTGTTATGGTACTTCTTTTCTTTCGAACCGGTTGTAACTGCGCCATCGCCGCGGCCGGTTCCAAAACCGAACTTGTTCCAAATACATATTGCGGTGGCAACATTGAATGTTAAGCACACTAGCGCAGTCGCCACAACTGTACCCTGTGAAAGTCTATTTTCAAAAGATGGACAAGTTTTAAATGATAGACGAAATCGCCTCAGCTCAGCCTATTTTCAAATAATTATAATAACTATTTCACTACCTAAACTCTAAAATATGGTACAAAATATTTTGTCTACCAAACTAGGCAGATCATTAATTTAAATTAGAAATATTTATTTCACACTGTCTAGTAAATCCTCTTCTGATTTGCGGCCGGTAAATCAAACAATACAGTATCTGATACCGTAATGTATTACCTAGCAATTGACTTTGACATTTTCTCAGTTAAAAACATAACAAATAAAATACTTTAGTAAATGAAGAATGTTATTTAGCTATCAATTAGGCTTCTACTTACAAAATTTTTAATATTTTATTAAAGTTAGCAATCTTTATTTTAAAAATGTTGAAATTAATTTTTATCTATTATTTATTGCTTCTCTCTTACTATCGGCACACTGATGAGACCCGACAGGATGAAAGCATTTGTACAACAGCTATGAGTCTATATAAACTTAAGGTACATGACACAATTTCTTATTATTGCTTAAATAATATTGTTTACATTATTTATCGAAACATTCCGTGGAGAGATTAGTCGACATATTTAGATATGTAATTTTATTAAATATTTGCTTTAGTCAATTGAAAGTTAGATATTTTTATTCATTTGCGAAAAAGCCAAGAATTTTTTTCTGTCATATTTATTTTATAAATAAACAAGTATTTGGTTCCCAGAAATATTTGCACACCCAATTTTTCTTTGCCCAAAATTTATTAAACCTATAGCTGAGTGTTATATCACAATCATGGTATAAATATATCTTATAGATCACAAAATAATTCTGTTCAACTACATAATGTGGTCACTACAATAATATGCACAATCCAGAAACAAGAGGATATTCGTGTGATCGTGAAAATTACAAACTATAATGACTATACAAACGTTAGCAAGTAAAAATTATTCTCAAACACAAACCGATAAATTTTCTAAATTTTAATGACCGAAACCGAACCGAAACACATTCAATTTATGACAGAAAAGATGCCCCATACATTAAAATTTCTGAAAACTATTTTTATAATAGGAACTTTTACAATATCATCCATTTTCCAAACCACTGCAAACGATTTTTGTGCGGAAATGCATGCTTTGAGCTAATTTAATTCTGAAAGAAAAATTACTTAAGTTCATCATTTTTTCGATGGCCTTATTGAATACAAAACGTTAAAAGACCTAAATGTTTAATAATTATTTTGATAAAAGCTCCAGTAATATGCCAAATTATAATTAGTGCACTAAAATATTTAAATGCCGTATGCCAACATGTATTATAAGTACCTCACTCCTTACATTTCGATAGATCCAATTTTTAATTAATGAACATGTCAGTCGAAAAATCATCCAATGAGCTCCCTAATACGAACACAATACCTGAACCTTGAAGAAAGATATACTGAAAAATTGTGCCAAAATTTTCTGATATTTGCCACTGCGAAAATGCAAAATTAACATTTGCAAATAGGAAAAACAGTGACTATCGATGACATTTTAGATTAGTTAGGAAGATGTTAGTATTTTTCTGCTCTAGATTTGGCAAGCGGCTTCCACCAAATCGAAATGCACCATGATATAAATAAAATAAATGTAAATACATATTTTTAAAAACAAGCTTGTACAACCGACAAGTAAAAAGTAATTAAATTTACAATTTTCTTAATTTTTAGCTTGTTTTAAAAATATTTTCTACATTTATTTTATTTTGTGTTTTTTTAAAAGTTCGAGTTCAATAGTTTTTTTATTTTTTTTTTTAGATTTATGTAGTATTTTTTACGCACACTGTATAAGACATTCACGATTACACACCATAATATTATATTTCAATATTATGGTCAATTCCGATACCGGGAACAGTCTTGTACTTTTTAGCGTTATTTTTTTTATGCACCCTCTATAAGACATTCGCGATTGGACATTATAATATTGTATTGTTATTGGGTTTATGTATGCATACCACACCTCAGTCATTTTGCATAATGGCAACTGTTTTGTACTACTTAGCATTATTTTTTATTCAACCTGTATAATACATTCACGATTATATACCATAATATTGTATTGTCGTCGAGTTTATGTATCTCAGGCAATTCCGATAACAGGAACTGTTTTTAACGTTTATTTTATTTTGTACTTTTTAGCATTTTTTAAGCACCCTGTATAAGACATTCACGATTGGACCCCATAGTATTCTATTGTCATCAGGTTTATGTATGTATACCAAATTTCAGGCAATTCCTATAACGGGAACTGCTTCAAAGTTCACTTGCAAGATTTGAGATAATAACATACAAGTGATTAAAAATACTCGATACTATTTTCTCTAATAACACTGAATTTAGTCAGACCCTAACAAGGGAATTTGCTAAACTCTATAAAAGTAATTGGCATTATACTTAATCTTTCAATCTTAACATCAATTCCATAATCGAAAGATTTCATTCAATAAAATTTAAATTTTGCCGACAAAAACCAATCAAATAAATGTTTGGATACCTCTAATTAATCAATCATCATTTAAACGAACATCAAAGGTTGTTGAGTAAATTATACAAAAATATGAACAAATAGTATCTCAACATAAATCAGATATTACTGCAAAAGCCAATGAAAAACGTAACGATCCACCTTATACTCAACTTGGTTTTATTAGCTGTAGAAATGTAACAGACAGATAAGAAAAAATAAATCCTTTATACAAACCTGAATATATTTTACGAAGCAACGATCTAACAGTTACTACCGCACAAAACACGAATAATAGATAAGTAGTAAAAAAAAGGAAAATTTACAGATAAACCTCTCTTACAGGTTGGTAATTCACCTTATTAAGGCACATAAGGTTCAAATGCAGATTCTTAGTACTAATCCCAGTATCCTCCCATTTAAATTGAGCACAGCAAAAATAAAAATTGCCTCTCATAACTTATTACATTATATTAAGTTAGTTTTCCCTCAAAAACAAGTTGACTCAATTAGCACACAATATCAAAAATTTATATTTCCTGAATTGATGAATGGATTCTCTTATTGCAAAATATTAATAGTACTATGGCATACTATAATTAAAAAATCAATTAAGAATAAAATTGGTGAAATAACTGAATACCTAAAACAAACAAAATCTAATTACGTTCATTATTTAGAAATTCACTAAATATTAGACCAGATTAAACTGAACTTAGTCTCCTTATTACATTTTTTAAACGATATAGAAAACTCCAAATTTAAAACAATTTGAAAAATCATATAATTACCCACAATTATTATTTTCTGAAAAAGATTATGTTAAATATTACAGTATAGCAAAAACAAACGTTTTTGCAAAAGAAAATAAAATCGTTTTTGAGGTAGAGTTCCAGCTGGGGCACTCAGATGTATTTGAGTATTATTATTTGTTTTCCATTCCTAGTAAAAATCAATCCATTATTCTTTCACCGTAAACTTACTTATAAAAATAAAAAGGAAAATTTTCATGGTCACCCTGTAATTTTGCAAGTGATTAAAATACGTAATGTGCCAGTACCCCAAGTTATTAAAGTAAAACTTGAAAAACACGATAGACAGGCTCTATGAAATTCACTTTTAACCTTCACAAGAAGAACGTATAGAAATTCCGAAAGGTCTTTTTGGATTATAACTAATTATTTTATTAATCATTATTGCTTTATGGTTTCTGTTTAAGAAGAAAGAAACATTTATCAAGATTATAAGAAAACAGAAGAATGGACTTGTTGACGAAACTCAAGTGGTTTCATCCTCGAGTTTCTTCTAGGGATGGAGGAGTTAGTTATGTCCTCCATTACGTTCTCATGGGAACCACTCTTGACTAGGCATCGTCTCTACACCGGACGATCTGGGAGAGGCAACAATTAGAATCAGCAAGGACTTTATACAGTTCATACGTACCTTTGGTTGTTGATTTCAACTTACCGTAACGTAATTTCAAATTAAAATATTTTTTTTAATAGTTTTTGGCTAAAAACATAAAGTACTCTAAAAATATATTGCAAAAAAAATGTTGTACTCGTAAGATTGTAAAACAGTTTAAACTATATACAAATATAGATAAAAATAAATATTTATTTATTTATTAAAATACAAGTAATATACAAATTGATATAACTTAAAAAAAAGTTAACTGAGGTACGTTAGATTTGCCCGTTTTTGAAAATTGTTCATTGGATGTCGCAAACGGAAAATCTTAATGTATCTTGTTTAAATATTGTCAGCGTAACGGCAAAAAAACAGATCTTTTTGTGTTTCAATTAAATAACGTAATAAAACTTTAAAACCATATTATTTTATCAAAATGTTTTTTTATCACTATGATGCGGAGGCAGTTTCTTTAATTCTCAACAAAATAAAAATCCACTATAGATGGAATATTAAAATAAAAAATATTTTTTAACATAAATCAAAACAAAAAATTGAAGTCCCTGCCGTTTAATTTGGTATTGGACGTTTTACTAAAAACGGACCATTTCTAATTTTTTTCCTTAATGAGGTTAAAATTTTTTTTATGTATGTTCTATGATATACGATATTACAAAAAAACGTGCAAAAGGCAGTTTATGTTTTTAATAGATTATCCTGTATTTTATTTGACTGTAAAATGGGCTTCTTTTTGGTAGTTGCAAATTTCGTAGATGTAATATATTTACAGAGAACTCAATCTGTAAAGGTACCTAACTGGACATTTCCACCTGAATTTTTTATTTTGTCTACAAAAATGGAAGAACACGCAATTTATGTATATATATATATATATATATATATATATATATATATATATATATATATATATATATATATATGCAATTCCCATCCATAGACTACCGGGCTCCGTGTAGTGGTTGTTCTGTTCTTAGATCTAAAGAAGTTGTATTATATATTATCTTGATATAAATAGTACATCAATAAGCGAATTATTTACTTTCGATAATTGTTAAACTACAAACCAGGCTGTTGTAAACTTAAAATGTATAGTGAACACTTTTAGGGTAGGGATAATATTATTGTCAGATAAATAAAGTCTCACCAACAAAAACATAAAAAAAAATTTGTTTGAATTGATTTTTTTATTTAATTATAATTTTATTGTCTACGTAATATTCTTATTTTGAAACATCCAGCTTTTGTAGGATACAAACGATTTTTTATTACCTTAGGTACAAATATTTTTAAACTAAAAAATTGGACCAGGAACATCCCTCGTAATGAATCTCTCCTTTTATTAGGAATAGTAAAGTGTAACCCAGTTTAGTTCTACACATAGTCATTTAGTAACACATATATACTTCAAGCATATAGGATTCGTACCAATATTTTACCAGTTTCTATGTATGTTACACTTGATTTTTGGTCATAATTTAAAATAAATTCAGTAAGTTGCTTCATTTTGTTAGATATTTAGCTTTTTATTTATTTTTTTCCGCCATATTTAATATTGAATTTTTAACAAAAAATTACCAGGTCACCCTTAAATGACACTTAATGATTGACTAAAATTTGAAGTCAATAAGATAATTAGTGGATAGACAGACCGAAGGAATTTAGAAAACATGTTTTTTGGCAGCTAGGGGTCCCGAAACGTGAAGATCTGAG
Organism: Kuschelorhynchus macadamiae; assembly: GCA_030620095.1. NCBI lineage: Eukaryota > Metazoa > Arthropoda > Insecta > Coleoptera > Curculionidae > Kuschelorhynchus > Kuschelorhynchus macadamiae. Next base: position 84,749 of record JAUTXW010005100.1, on the reverse strand, counting down.
GAAATCTGGAAAGGCGATTTTTTTACGATTTTAGTATTTGAATTATACAAGTTGCGATCCTGAAACTCCTTTATTAAAAAAAAGAACCTTAGATAAAAGAAAAATATTTTTAGTTTTAGGTTAGTCCAGTAGAGAAATTCAACTTCTTAAAGAAGCCTTTGTTTGCACTGATAAGAAACTTTATCGTTGAATACCATATAAAAAGAAGCTTGCCAGAGATAATATAAAAATTTCAATATTTAATTAAAAAGAAAAAAATTATAATTTCAATTATTCACATTATAGATTGTTACTTAAGGAAAATACGTCTGTTTCAAATACAACCTTTGCAGCTTTGCAGATTTTAGATATTCTTATTTTCAATGCCGTTCTATGAATATTTTTATTAATTATCATCATTAGTAGTATATTAATAATACACTACAGGGAACTAAAAAAAATTTGATTCTAAAACATTCTTATCTAAATATTATATCTAACTTTATCATAAGTCGCGACGGTTAATTAATTAATAAAACCACCTTGTATTCAGTATATCTCCTGGTCTGCATATCAACAGTTTCAATAAATTATATGACCATTCCATTAGAAAATTTCGTTTCACCTCAAAAAATCTTGCAACACAGCCAGAGGTACATTCGTAATATATATATATATATATATATATATATATATAACAACAACAACAACGATTTGACATCCAGGCTTGCTATGATATCGTTTTTTTCAAGGACGATATCTCGTATAATTCGAGTTAAATGCTCCGAGTTTTTTACCTTGAAAAAAACGATATCATAGCAAGCCTGGATGTCAAATCGTTGTATCCCAGTATTCCAATCGACGAAGCATTGCACAAGATTGCTATGAACGAGGATTTCCAGGCACATATAATAGAACTCTCGGAGCATTGCCTCAAAAATACTTATTTTTCTTTCAACGGGCAAATGTATAAACAAATGGATGGTGCTCCAATGGGGTCCTCGCTATCACCAGTAGTCGCGAATTTATTTATGATGTATTTTGAGAAAGAAGCTCTTGAGAAAGCAAGTTTAAAACCCAAATTATGGATTCGTTATGTGGATGACATATTTATTATATGGCAACAAGGTCATGCAGAGCTCGAAAAATTTCTGACTCACGTAAATTCAATCCACCCCAGAATACAATTTACTCTAGAGCTAGAGGAAAACAACAAACTACCATTTTTAGATGTTTTGGTCACAAAACTACATAACGGACATTTCGAATACACCGTGTATAGAAAACCAACACATACAGACAGATATTTAAATGCAAAATCACATCATCACCCAGCACAAATTCAAGCTGTGGCAAATACTCTAATATCTAGATCCGTGCGACTAACTGAAACACAGACGAGACAAAACGAACTTAAGGTAGTATCTAGTGCTTTAAAGAAAAATGGCTACACAAATCGCACCATAGAGAAAGCTATTAATGCACAGGTTTCCCGAACAACGAACAACAAAAAATATGAGCCGGGAAAGCAACGAGTAGTCTTACCATATGTAAAAGGCACAACAGACAGAATCGGAAGAATTCTGAGGAAACACAACATACAAACAATACACAAGCCACAAACAACTATAGGTAAACTACTCGGAAACCCAAAAGATAAAATCAAACTGGAAAACCACGGAGTGTACAGCATTCCGTGCCAGGACTGTGAAAAGTTGTACGTAGGGCAAACTAACAGGCGAATATCAGCAAGAGTGGAAGAGCATAAACTCAGCATCAGAAATAAACAAACAACCTCAGCTTTATTCCTACATCATCAGGAAACCGGCCATAAAATAAATTTCGATGGGTGTAGGGAGATTGCCAATATAGAACATTATAAGTCCAGAATAATCCGAGAAGCCATAGAAATTGAAAAACAAGGTGATTTGAATAAAAGGGACGAATCATTAAAACTACCAACAGTATGGAAGACAATAATCGACAAATCTAAAATCGCAAAAACTCAAGCGCAATTAGCGCAACAACAACAGCACCATCCGGAAAACATAAATAACGACCAACGCCTGCGCAGATATAACCTTCGGCCCCGAGTGGGGGTATAAAAGGAAGCGTCGCAGTCACCAACACTTCAGTCTCTATTCGGACGCGAGAAAGAAAGCTTCCAAAATGCCAAATGTGATTTTGGCGAAACGTCAGCAAAACTGTTCTTTTCAGAACGACAGTAGTGAACGGATGTACACCCGGAATGAAAACACATTGTATTTTTCCATCCGTGAAGGAGTAAAAATCAACACATATATATATATATATATATATATATATATATATATATATATATATATATATATATGTATATATATATATATATATACATATATATATATATATATATATATATATATATATATATATATATATCAGTAAAAGGTTACAGTTTATATTATGAACCGAGTCTACGAACCTTATTTAAGAGATATAATGTTAAATATGAAAGAAAAAGTAAACAAATGGCAATCGTAAACTAAAAAATTGAGATTCGATTTTGTTATTTTAAATAAAATAAATAAAATACAGAAAATTTTTGGTGATTCTAAAATGATAATGACGTCGGTTTCCTTTTATATCTGCATAGATGCTTTTCTTAAATTACCACTTTTTACAAAATTTTGATATCTCCTATTTTTGAGAAATCCTCGTTCGGAATTTTAATGAAACAGTAACCAGTATAATAGTAATCAAGTTAACGCAACCCAAGTAGCAATTTTGGACTCATTTTGGAAATTATTACTTTATCTAGGTTCTGTTTTTAATACCAAAATGGAAACTATTAGCTACAAGTATAGAAACGTTTTGAAAATATACGCAACTTATATGGTACTTTTTAAAGTGCTTCCAACTGGTTGGCACTACCTGTTTCTTTCGATATTTTGACAATGAAATAATAAAAAAGTAACTCTTTTTATTAATTAATACTTATCGAATTTAAGCACACTATGTTTCCATATTAAAGAAAGTATTTGTTTCTAAATGTAAGTAATATATGATATTTTTATTTTAAAATGTATGTATTTATACGCTACATTTATTCCCATATATACCTATGATTATTACCAGGCTCCATTACTAGTTTTCTTGTGGATAAAACCATTGACGAAAGATATTTTATCCTATAGTTTAATATCAAATCTTTCAAACGCCTTCGATTTTTTCGCATTTCAAAAAAATTTCATCTAGTAAAAAATGTAATTTTTTTATTTTATTCGAATTCATAGATACTTGAAATTAAAGTATTAAGTAGATTTTAAAATCTATTCCATCTTATGAAACGTGATAAAACAAATATTCTGCAAAAAACATTTCGGTTCTCCATGATTGCCTTCAAAGTTACAATTATCCTGCGATTATAAAATTTGTTGTTTTTTTTTTCGACCTTTAGAGTCCCTAAGTCCCTAGAATACGAAATCATATTTTTATAAAAAAAGATGTCTTTATGGACGTGTGTATATAAAAAAAGGAGTATAAATACGTGAAAAAATCACATTTTGAATATTTTTGTATACTAAGATATTTTTTAAGTATGAGGATGAAGCAGTCACCTGAAAATAAAGTAAAAATATATTACAGAACATTTAGCTAGTTTAGAAAATACATCAAATTTCTTTTGTTATTTTGGATATAAGACATCCTTTTTCCCATTAAACAGGGTAGCCTTAAAGTGAAAGAGCACCTTGAAAAGGAGTAAAAGTTATTTCAAAAGCGTTTGGCTATTTTTTACAAACAGTCAAGGACGTCAAATTTATTCTGTTTTTTATATCTAAATACATTTGACAAACAGTCCCCAAATAACGAAAACATTTTTTGTTTTAAAGAGGTTGGGTATATAAAAACGGTAAAATATGACAAATACTTTTGTTTCCTTTTAAAAACTGCAAAACAGGGCAAATTAAGGCACATCCCGCAAAATCTCGCGCCGGCTCTGGTATAAAAGTCAACTTGAGATTTGGTATCGCTTTAGATTTTATAAATGAAAGAGACCTATATAAAAATTTTGGTTTCTTCCATTTATAGAAACTAAAATGATACCAAATTGATTAATTTTCTCAAGATATTTTCATTCATCAGATAAAAAAAAAATTGTTTTAGCAAAAATCGCTAACACTATCTATATTACAGTTCACAAAGCAGAAATGTCAATTGCCTTTATGTCAACCCCAAGTCAAAATCCAGTTGAAATGTTCGCATTAAAACCAAACGCAACGAACAACGAGAATAACTGTGCCTTAAGGTTGTGTAAAATTTATAAACATAATCTAAAGATAATATGATCGCTGCCTGGACCGTGTCGTACAATGCCGTAGGCGTAATAAACCAGTTTAATCAACGACGATCGCGATTTCACTCTTTCCAGAGCTCAGCAGGCCATCATAAATTAGCGAGCCACACGTGGGATAGAGGCATAAAACGATATCGAAACCACAATGTTCTGACTGTTTCGACAAATGCAGTTCTGATTCTTTTGATGCAAGATAAATTAGTAATGAACTGCATGTGTCATGGTCTTAGGTAATTGTAGAAAATTCTAAATTGTATGGAGTATATAATTCATGTGTACCGTGAATCAATCTGTCCTCATAAAAATAAATAATTTCCTTAGCTACATTTTATTACAGCGGCAATATTTTTATCACCTTGTTGTGGTCCGTTGCTAAGAGAAATACAGAGTTGTCATCTTCGACAAATATAATTTTATTCGTTGTGATTTCATAATATTGAAGTAAAATAATGACTTGTAATCGCTGGGGAGACTTTGATGAGGGTGAAATTTGACATTTCTTCATTCTTTATATTCTCTCGCCGGATATAACTCATGATACGATTAATCATCAAGGATGATTCTGATTATCTGTAAAAATCTCGTTTAAAAAAAATAAGCTATTTGAAACTTAGGGATACTAGACGTTTCTTCAGACAGCAAACATATTTCTATAAATTACGACATTAAAAGTTACAAGAAACTCTGAAACCCGTATCTAAATTATTAAGCAGTTCAGAAGTTATGGAGAAGATATTTTTTTTTGATGCCTTTTTTTAATTACCTCAACCAAACGTATCTAGTGAATTTGAAAATGAAATTACAAGCAAAAAATTTTTTGAGAGATGTCAAAATTTTTTTTAAATAAATGATGCTCCTAAAAGTTACATGAAACTATGACAACCGTATATAAAAATTTAAAATAAATTACTCCTCTAAAAGTTACATCGAATTTTAAAAACCGTATTTAAAAAAATTAGGCAGTTTAAAAGTTAAGGAAAAAAACAATTTTTTTGTGCAAACCTCACCCCGTAATTGCAACCGCTGTATTTATTCCAAGATCCTTCCCAAACCGGCCATTTTATCTATCTTTTTAAGTACTTTCCGGCGACGTAACCAGTTTTCCGACCAAACGCCTATTTTTTTGTTTGAGAAAAAAAAGTGGTTCTCAAAAATGTCTATCTCTTTAACGCGTAATGCACAAACATAAATCGAATCTATAAAAATATCAGAGAAATATTTACTTCAAACAAACCAAAACTCCGCCGTGACATCTGTCACAACTGACATGGCAAATACTTCTGTAAATTTTGTTATCATCCTAGGCCAAGGCCACCTATCAATTCGCGACGTATTATCCATCATCAGGCCTATTTGATCCTTACGCTTCCACCGTTTATTTATTGCATTCGAATTATTGTACGTTTAGGGTTTTTACCGACTATTTGAATTTGTGATTGAGTAAGTGTATCTTTTTTTAAGTCATGTAATGTTCCGACTCTCTTTACCATTAACATAACCTTAACCTACAGGTTTTTTGGTTACAAATGCATACTATATAACTTTCATATGTCTGTAGATATGAAAAAAAGTTCTGTGTTGTATGCAAATGTAATACGGTATATTATAAGTCCATGGAATGGATTCCTTCTTGCCGATCACAAATAATTCGGTTTGATACATTTACCAATGAAGAAAATTTAACGAAAACCCTGCTGTACAAGACAATTTGGTCGACGGAACCACGTATCCGGTACCAAATGTGGTACAGAAAAATGTTCAAACATGTCTGCTGCAAAAATACAAACAAATTAATAGCCCTATCTGTAATATTTTCCGAGAATTCGAAAAACACAGTTTTCTGAGACAAACACGATATCGCCACGTAAAAACCGTAGTAACAAACAGTCATGTTTTATTATTAATTAAACATTTAAAAGCCACATGGAATTGTAAAAACCGTATTAAAAAATGTTAAGCAATTCAAAAGATAAGGAAAACAAAAACATTTTTTGAAAGCCGTCAAAATATGTTATTTTAATAAATTGCGCCTCAGGAAGCTACATGGAACTATGAAAAACGTTTTTAATTATATTAAGTAGTATAGAAGTTGGCGCGAAAAACGTTTTTTACGACTCAATAACGCCTTTAAAAGTCACATAGAACTGTAAAATCCGTATTTAAATATATTAGATAGTTTAGAAGTCAGGGGAAAAAGTTTTATGTGTCGAATGTCGAATTTTCTTTTTATTAAATTACATTATAAAAAATTAAAGAAAACTGTGAAAAAAAGGTCCCGGAGAATTGTTTTTAAGAACTGTCAAAATATTTTTAATAATTACACCACTAAAAGTTACATGGATCTGTGAAAACGATATTTAAAAATCTATTATCGAAAATTCCAATTAAATCCTTTAAAAGCTCAGGTGAAGAAAAAAAATTAAATAATTCGTTGCTGCAAAAATTAAATTCTATAAATTTATTATCCAAACCTCTTCAATCCATATTCCATACCAAAATAATTCACTAGAGAAAAAATACAGCTTTTAAATTAGAATTTGTAAAGAAAGAAAATTTCCTCTGACCCTGTATAACAATATATGCTATACTTCTGTACTGAAAACTTGTGATCGGACAAAAATTCAATCAATCAATCAAACCCTACCTATTCCCTATAACTTATAATGCAATGTTTAAATCTTAAAAAATACCAGTACCAGTAAAGAAAAGAATGCTTTAATTAATGTCTTGTACCGAAAAGTATCATTACGAAAAAAACACAATTTCTAAAAAAATGTCCTACCTACTGACTCTGTATCAAGTAATATAAACTTTACTACTTTTCCGAACAATATAATACTGAACAGCATAAAAACAATAGAAACTCTATGCCCATATCCTAAAAAACCTCACAAAATATATAAACATACCTACCGGACTATATACTAAAACATTCATCTATCTCATATCCAAATTGATGCAAGTATTTTTGCTGCTACAAGATATCGAATAGCAATCGTTTATTAACCGAATATCGATGTAATGCATGCATTCGAGAATGACAGCTAATTTTCTTAGAGATATTTTTTAAAATTGGGGAAAGTATTATCTTTCAAACTGTAGCTACCTACTTAAAAATATTCAAATGTTATGCTGCCAATTTTAAAAATACCCAAGAAATCCTTTTTGAGTCTCCAAAATTAAATAATTTTTACTTAAATGTGTATTCAATTACACTTCTGACAGCGACAAAAGTCAAGGATGAATGGATGTTTTGAAATTTTTGACCATCTCAGAGAAACCTAGAAATTATGCCCAAAAGCGTGCACTTTTTCCTTTATATCGATTTTTCACCTATTTCTTCAGTAGCTAGAAGAATAGAGGTTTTTGTAGCCAAATAAACGCTTTATCCTTCTATCAGGAAATAATTCCGATTACTGCTTATAGTAAGCCCCAGAGTAAGGTTAAATTTGGACTTTAAAGTTTCAACTTTGAAAAATCGCAGTAATTTAAACGTGCATGCTAAAATTTTAAAATTTAGTCACAATCTACCTACGAGTATCTAGTTTCGTAAAAAAATTACTACACGCCCTACGTGTAGCTTTCTTGTAATACAGGGTAATGTGGAAAAATGTAACCATTTTTGGGAAACTTTACAAATTTTTTCTAGTAATTGCACCCCCTGTACATACTCAGAATCCTTCACAGATATTCCATTTTATGTATATTTTTGAGTACTTTCTGATACAGTAATCAAAAATTTCAGTTTTTCTTAAAAATTCCTACTTTCCGGTTCTTTTTCCGACAGAGAGGCTTTTAGGTTTTTATTTTTTCGCTATATTTGCAATGAAAAATATCTCTTGCAAAATTTTGCTAGGACACGTCCAGTTCGAGCTATAAGCACCCCAAAACACCCTTTTTTCGAACAAAGAAAAATTATAAAATCACGAAAAGGGTTCGAAGCTCAACCAAAAACAATTGGGTTGTGCAGGACCTGTAGAGCCATCGTTCCAGAAAGTTTCGACAAAAAAATCAAAAATTGCGCCATGAACCGAGTTACATCGAAGTTGACTTTTTTGGTCGACTTTGCGGTACCAAATGTGGTACAGAAAAATCTGCAAACGAATCGTGTAGATCTACGTCTCCTCTAAAAATGGATGTCAAATTCATCGCCCTATATCTAATAGTTTCCGAAACATATCCACCGAAAGGTCGAAAAACACGATTTTCTGTCCCTCTGGACTCTGGGTGCGGTATTAGGCGTGTGCGTCACTTTAGTAGTCTAGTCCTACACACTTATTTTCGATCCAATTTTATTATTATCATAACCCTGACGGCTATTTTCGATTAACAAGCGTCCGCTAGTCCGATACATCCGGTTACGAATATATATGCTACACATTTATCTATAAAAATTTCATTTTAAAAAATTTAGGTATTTAAAAGTTAGGAATACTAGACATTTTTTGGACAGCTGCAAAAATAAATTACGACAGAAAAATGTTCAAACTCGTCTCCTAGAACAAAAATACAGTCAAATTAATGGCCCTATTTGTAATATTTTCTGAAATACGCTCTTTGAAGATCCGAAAAACACAGTTTTCTGTGTTTTTCTGTAACAAACAGTCAGATGTATAGAATTGTTAACATTTGTTAAAAATTCTATACATAAAACGCGGCTATAACATATGTTATACAGTCATTTCGAAAATTAAAAAATATCTGCATGTAATTAAAAAATATATTTTCATAAAATATGTAAAAATCCGATTTAAAGAAAAGTAACTGCTCAAAAGTTAGAGAAACTAGAGCCGCCAAAATATTGTTTTGATATAAATTCAAACTATGAAAAACCACATCTAAAAATTTTAAAAAGTTCAGAAGTCAGAACGAAACATTTTGTTTTTGATGGCTCTCAAAATTGTGAGGCTAAAAGTTACAAGGAACAATAAAAACTCTATTTCAAATTTTGAACAATTGACAAGGTAAAAGAAGAAACAGACTTTTTGACAGGCCTCAAAATATTTTTTTAAATTAAACCTTTAAAAGCTACATGGAACTATAAAAATCGTATTCAAAAATTTTAAGCAAATCAAAAGATACACAAAAGAAAATATTTTTTGACGACTGTCAAAATAAAATGTGGGGATATCGTTTTTTTAAAACTCAGCATGTTTTTTAAATAAATAACGCCTTTTAAAGTTACATGAAACTGTAAAAACCGTATTTAAATATTTCAGATAGTTCAGAAGTCAACAGAAGAACTTTTATTTTGAAAGCTGTCAAAATATTTTTTTCAAATCAATTGCGCCTTTAGAAGTTACATGGAATCGTATAATCCACATAATTTTTTTTTAATAAGTTTAAAGTTTACGAAAAAAAGACCATTTTTGTTACAAATGTTCAATTTATTTTATTAAATTACATTATAAAAAATTAGAGAAAACTGTGAAAACCGTTTTTAAAAAGTTTAAAATTTCTCGGGAAAATTAAAAATTAAACCACTAAAAGTTACATGGATCTGTGAAAACTATATTTAAAAATTTTAAGCATTTAAAAAGCCATACGCAGAATATAGTTTTTTTAAAGCTCTCAAAACATTAAAAACAAAAAAAACGCCACTAATAGTTACTTAAATCTGTGAAAACCGTATATAAAAATGTAAAGGAGTCACTACGTAAACGCATTTTTTAATAACCATTAAAATATTTTTTGTAATAAATTACATCCGTAAAAGTTACAAGAAATATCTTATTTATTATCGAAAACTCCAATTAAATCCTTTAAAAGTTTAGGTAAAGAAAAAAAAGTGAAAAAATTCATGGCTGCAAAAACTAAATTTTCTAAATTTATTATCCAAATCTCTTCAATCCATATTTGATACCGAAATAATTCCCTAGGAAAAAATTACAGCTTCTAAACCAGAATTTGAAAGAAAATGTCCAACTGTATAACAATATATGCTATACTGTACTGAAAACCTGTGACGGGAACAACAATTCAATCAATTAATCAATCAAACCCTACCTATTACCTAGAAATTATAACGCCAATGTTTAAATGTTAAAAAAATACCAGTAAAGAAAAAAAAATTGAAAAAATCGTAGCTGCGAAAGGAAAATACTTTAATTAATGTCTTACACCAAAAAGTTTTACTAAGATAAAAACACAATTTCTAAAAAAATGTCCTACTATAATACTGAACTTCACTACATTTCCAATGCTAAACATACATTAGCATAAAAAAATTAGAAACTCTATGCCCGTATCTTAAAAAAACCTAACAAAATATATAAACATACCGGACGATGTACTAAAAAATGTATCTTTTCCTTATCCAATTAGATGTAAGTATTTTGCTGCTCTATCTGATCCTAAAACAATAATCGAATAGCACGTTTATTAAACGAATGTAATGCATGCGTGACGAAAGTCAAGGATGAATGAATGTTTTGAAATTTTTGATCATCTCAGAGATACTTGGAAATTGTGCTCAAAAGAGGGCACTTTTTTCTTTAAATCGAATTTTCACCTATGTCTCCAGTAGCTAGAAGAAAATATTATAGAGGTTTTTGTGGCCAAATCAACGCTCTATCCTTCTGTCAGGAAATATTTCCAATTACTGACTGACTTTAAAGTTCCAAATTTGAAAAATCATAGTAATTTAACAGTGTACGCTAAAATTTTGAAATTTGGTGACAATTTACCTACGAGTATCTAGTTTCGTAAAAAAAATACCCCACGGTTTAGGTGTATTAGCTTTCTTGCAATACAGGGTAATGTGCAAAAATGTACCCATTTTTGAGTACCTTTTTCCACATTTCTTTATAAACTTTATAAAGTAAACGAAAATTCCAATTAAATCCTTTAAAAGTTTAGGTAAAGAAAAAAAATTAAATAATTCATTGCTGCAAAAATTAAATTCTCTAAATTTATTATCCAAATCTCTTCAATCCATATTCTATACCGAAATAATTCACTAGGAAAAAAAATACAACTTTTAAACTAGACTTTCTAAAGAATGAAAATTTTCTCTGACCCTGTATAACAATATATGCTATACTTCTGTACTGAAAAATTGTGATGGGACAAAAATTCAATCAATCAAACCCTACCCTATAACTTATAATGCCAATAAATGTATATAACTTTATAAAATTTTATCTAGTAATTGCACCCCCTGTACATATTCAGAATCCTTCACACAGAAATTCCATTTTCTGTATATTTTCGAGCACTTTCCGATGCCGTAATCAGTTTTCCGACAGGACGCCTGCTCTTTTCTATAACAAACAAAATGTATAAGAAAAATTTTTTTTTTGAAAAATTTCAACTTTTTTTCAAAATGTCTACTTTCCGGACATTCTTCCGACATAAATGCATTAAGGTTTTTGTTCTTCTCTATATTTTCAATAAAAAAATGTCTCTTGCAAAAATATGGCTAGTACGCAACCAGTTCGATCTATAAGCGCCCCAAAACACCCTTTTTTCGAACGAAAAAAAATCGTAAAATCACGAAACCGGTACGAAGCTCAACCAAAAACTATGACACTCTGTATGACCTGAAGAGCCATCGTTCCAGAAGGTTTCGACAAAAAGAAGCAAAAATTGCGACCTGAACCATGTTGCAACAGAGTTGACATTTTTGGTCGAATTGCGAATTTGGTATCAAATGTGGTACATAGTATCAAACGGGCTTCGCGGCCGTTTGTTAACAAGCAAGGATTCATACATCACGTTTTTTAACCGAACAGTAAAAATATGTATCTTTCACCTTTCCGAATATTGGAGATTAGTAATACCAAAAAAGATCTCATACAGAGTAGTTATACTGAAAAATAGAACTTGAGACTATTAAATCGGAAAATATCTTAAGCTGCTGACAGCCAAAACAAATACAATCAGTGCAGTAGAAAACAAAATGCCATAAAAAACAAAATATTTATCAATACTATCTGTACCTCTTTTACAATATGGAAAGAGAAAATTTAAAAGTGTGTGTAGTTAACTTTTTCCTGAACCAAACTTTAACCTAAAAACTAAAAAAAACTAGATTTGTTTTTTCCAAAAAGTAGTACAACTGAGCGCCACTGTCCATTTTTATGTAATATTCTTAATAGTCTATGCCAATTATGGTATCTCTAAAGTAGTGTTAAGCAGCTAATGCAGTTAGAACGGACAATATTTTAAACTATTTAGTATTGTATCACGATGCTTCGACAGAACAAGTTCACAACGGGTAAATATTTGATTTTGATTGAAACTTTAAAGCAGATTGTCCCTTGGTGGTCTTACGGTTTTATCTTATTAAAAAGTTTGACGATCCCTGCAATAAATACCCTTAATTTTTTATAGTAAATCTAAGCGCGTATATTTTTGCATATATTTTTTTGTCTTAAAACGTAAATAAAAGATATCTTTTCGTTGATATATAATTAGGTATGCTAAAGACACACTAATGACAGTATATAAATTATATTGATTGCTTTTTTTTTTGTATTACTCATACGAAGATCGAAAGTAATGAAATCAAATTCGCTTGTCGGACTTCCATTGCCTCTACATTTACTTTATTTTCTGTTCGGCACTTGCATAACTCGTCGTATTTCAGAACCAAACATTGTGAAACTTTTAAAGTAGAAGCAATGCATTGATACTGCAGAATATTAAACTATCACTACTTTGCCAAACAAGCTCTTTTTTGCACATTATATTTTATAACTCACCGAATAGCTAGTTACAAAGCTTTCTTATACGTGCAAAAAAGAAACGCCTTATATTCTCCTTTAATAATACCGTTAAGATGAATTGATATATTTACATAAATCGATCTATGAACCGTTTTTAATTTGTGATCAGAATATCTAAAATAAAAAATGTAATTTAGAAAGTAGTAGCATATTCAGGAGGGAGTAATCAGTAATACATTTTCAAAATCTTTCGATTTTATTACAATTTTAATATCTGTATCATTTAAATTTAAAATGTACATTTATTGCAAAGTACTATTGATGCCTAAAATAAAATATATTAGGCAATTTATCAAAATCTCAGGTGCGACAAAATACTTTAGTTATAAATATGCATTTTTGAAGAAGGATTCAGTTATAAATCGCCTTCGGATCTGCTTGATATATATATATATATATATATATATATATATATATATATATATATATATATATATATATATATATATATATATACGTTAAATATGAATATGTTAACGCGTGACTACAAAGTCATATATGCTCCGCCCTATTTTTTCTCTATTGGCAATCTTTTTCACACCCCGTCTAACCGGAAATGGCGCCATCATTGAATACCTACGAATTTTTATTATTATTCTGACAACGCATAAAATTACTTAAAAGTATACTTTTAGATTGGGATAAGAACTGCTAACTTAGATTTTTCTGCCTAGTTGGCCATGCCACAAGAATCCATATAATTGGTTAATAGAGAAACTAAATAGAATATCATTTAATTTAAAATCTATAATTTTTTTTGAAAAGTAACTTTTTAGAATTATAGCCCAAGAGCTCTTGACAAAAATCTAGAAGAGTTTTCTAATGGCCTATATTATGTTATATTATTACATATACTACTACAAGAGTTTCGTAATAGTTGAAAATTGGCTTGTTTATAGTACAAAAAACGTATAAAACTGGTCAAACCGTAAAGTTGTGGAACGCGGCGAGTGAGCACGACGCATAAGTTATTCAGATAATGATGTCAGTACAAAAGTTTTGTAATGGCTGAAAATTTGTTTGCTTCTTGATTATTATATATTATAAAAGAAAAAACAGTCAGATCTTAGTTTAATGGAACAGACGCAGTCAACAGTAGCTCGGAGTAGAGATATTAACTTCCTGACCTTGCGAGTGGATGCTGACTCATGTATACCCTTAATACGATCATATTGAAATATCACCCAATACAAAACTCTTTTTTGTCACGAGCTCTCTGGCTATTAACTATGTAGAAAAGAAATAACGTATATGTTTGAACTTACTTATTTTTAAGTCTAGAATGGAAACAAAAGGTTTTTATTTCATTTTTTATGAATATTTATTAGTTAATTATTTTTTCGAAATTCTGAAACTGAACCAGAAATAACCAAATTATCTGTGATTTTACTTTATCACATTACCACTATTAAAGCTCATGTTCTAGATGGGGCTCTGCATACTTTTTATAAAGCTTAAAATATTTTAACGGTCCGTTTTTATATTTTTTATTTCGGGTAGAAAATGGCGGATCCAAAATTATTTGTTTCATTGGCGACAAATACTCAAAATGCTATATAACTTTTAATTTCCAAATTGGGCTTGACGATAACAATATAAAATGCTAGTTGCCAACCTTGCCATTCTTTTTTATATTTTAACGTTTATTTGTTTCCTAGAAATGTAGATAGTTTCAAAATAAAATCTACAAGTCATTATTTTCATATATTAAAAAAATACTTATAAATAATTTTAAAAATCTGAGTAGTTCTTATTATAAGTGATATTTCCATAAGTTTCCTTATGGGAACTTGTTGCATGACCAATGTCTAAAAACGAGGAATTAGAGAATTTTACGCTTTATCAGACAATAAAAGTTCGAGGGTTTATACATTGAAATTTGATAAAATTTCTGAGCAGTTTTTCATGTTAACGAATCACATTTTTATTTTTATGTTGCGTATCATTTTGCGGACTTTTTGGGGTTTGTCAGAATTGTGTTATTAAACGATTTATATTATTCGACGTATTTAAAAAAAAATCGAATAAATAAAAGTGTATTGTAGGTTTCTAATACAAATTATATAAAAGATTACATATTATCCAATTAAGGGACAAATAAGAAGGTGCCAAAAGATACTTCTGACTAATATTACGGCTGTCAGTACCGAATAAGAGGGTGCATATTAAATGCAAACCTTTTTTTTTGTTCTAGATTTTAATAGGGGTTCACATTAAGGGTTAACTAAGAAGGCACGAAAAAGTCTCTCCGTTTAAAATTACTGCCGACAGTACAGTTTAAGGTGTTGAAAACTAGGAATAATAAAATGTCATTAAACTACTCAAGGATACTATAATTGATAAAAGTTCAAAATCTGGATTAATCCAGATTTTAGATGGGGTTAGACTGGCACTTTTTTTAGGAATAACTTGGCGGGATATCAAAGAGTACTTCTATTATATATCACTGCTGCTGTCAATGCCATACAAGGGAGTAAACACGAGGAATAATTTATAACATTAAAATGCCATTCAAAGAAACTTTATTTTTTTATTCCAGATTTTGGATTACAGCTTCATCTCTTTTGAAATAACTGAGAAGGTATTAAAGAGTAGTTTTGTAAAAGATTACCACTGTCAGTGTCCTAAAACGGGTGAAAAAGGAGAATACTATATAATATTAAAATGCCATTTATTTAGAAACTTTATTTTTTATATTTTTTATTTCAGATTTTGGGTGGGATTATACTTGCATCTTTTTAGGAATAACTAGGTAGTATGAAAGAGTATTTCCGGTAGATATTACCACTATCAGTACCGTACAAAGGGTTAGCAACGGGAAATAATATAAAAGATGTTTCAATAAGAGTAAAGATTTGAATTACGCGCCATTTTGGTTGTCATAATGACACATGATTATGATATGATAGATCGATGCAAGTTAGTAATAATGGAGCGTTACACGATAGAACAACGCATCTTGATGGTTAATCATTATTATCAAAATAGTGAAAGTTTAATGGCCACTTTGTGAAGTGCGTCCACCTTTCCGTCGAGAAAATGTTCCTAATTCATCTACTATGAAAAGAATAATCGAAAAATGTATAAGAACTGGTTCAGTTAGTATAATGTGAAAGTCACGACACGAGCTCGTAAAGGTCGTTCAGAACAAAATATCACTTCAGTCCGCGAAAGTGTGGCTGAGAATCCAGGGACGTCGATTCGCCATCGTGCACAAGAATTGGGTATTACAACATCTATAATAATAATAATAATAATAATAAAAACGTTTATTATTTGCCATAAATTACAATTACAGTATAAAGGTTCATATTACACAGCAATATAAATATAGCAAATAAAGGCCAGCATTTCAGATTTCTGCTGTAGAAGCAGAATCTGTTCTTCTCAATGCGGCCGCCGTATATATAAGAATAATTAATATTCTAATTATATCTTTGAAAATTGAGGCAATCTTAAATATTAATATATATATATATATATATATATATATATATATATATATATATATATATATATATATATATATATATATATCTAGTAGACGCGCTGTGAGTTTGAAAAGAAAGACATGCACAAAAGTAAAGGTAAACGGGGTAAGGGGGGGGGGGCAGAGAGAGAAAGAAGGGAAGGAAGAAAGAAAGAAAGAAGGAAAGTACATCTCTTTCGCAGCATTTAATAAAGCATAATTAATTTGCTTATTGGGAGGCAAAGAGTTGGTTAAAGTATTCCTTTCTAAAAGATTTACAAGACAATGTACATTGAAGTAGATTTCCCGAGAGCGTATTCATAGATTTGACAATATTATACGAAAAACATCTCTTAAAATATGTAGTTTTATGTCTGATAATGGTTAAAGTTTTTCTACGCAAATTTAAATTATATACAACAGTTCGAAATGTTATTTTGTTATATAAATATGGGGGAGAACGATATTTCAAAATTTTATAATAAAAACAGGAAGAATGTAATGTTCGCCTATTGTTCATATTAAGCCATAATAAGTCTTTGAGTTTATGAGATACTCTGTGTCTACGTCTAATCCCAAATATGAAGCGGATGCAACAGTTTTGAACTTTTTGAATTCTGCGGGAGTCAATACTATCCAGACATGGTCCATAGACGCTGTCACAGTGATTGAAGTGCGACAAAACGAGTGAGTCACATAGCTCTTTTTTAATACTTTGATCCAGGTAGTGCCTATGTGGATATATAGACTTCAGAGCGTAATAAGCTTTTTGAAGTATAAAAGAAACATGATGTTTGAAACGAACCTGAGGGTCAAGGATTAGGCCTAGACTCTTGGCCTTTTGAATTATAGGTATACTTTTATTATCAATTTTTATATCAATTAAATTTTCGATTTGATTTAAAATATTTTGATTACCAAATAGCAAAAACAGTGATTTATTGGGGTTTAATTTTAACATATGATCAGATGATAATTTGAAGATTGAGTTTAAATCTGAGTTAATATTATCGTTTGCTCTAATATAATCTAGAGAATTAAAAGAGTAGAATAATTGGGTGTCATCGGCATATAGATGGTAATTGCAAAATTTTAGACAAGTATGAAAATTGCTGGTATATATACTAAATAATAGTGGGCTCAGTATGCTCCCCTGAGGTACTCCCGTAACAACATTAAGAGAGTCTGAAACTGAGTGTCCAATTTTTACCTGTTGTGACCTGTTTGAAAGAAACGACTTAATAATATTTGAAGCTTTTTCTGAAAAACCTATATAATGTAACATGGAAATTAAAATGTCATGATTTAAAAAGTCAAATGCTTTAGTAAAATCTAATAAAATCAGAGCTGTAATTTTACTATCATCTCGAGCGTGAAAAATTTGATCTGTAACATCAGCCATAGCCGTAGCACAGCTAAAGTTAGGACGAAATCCAGATTGTTTTGGTGGTAGTATATTATAAGTGTTAAGAAAAGTTTGTATTTGAGTTTGTAAAATTCTTTCTAGGATCTTTGAAAATGTAGGAAGTATACTAATAGAACGGAATTGACTTAAATCTTTGGGATTATCAACTTTGGGAAGTGGTGTAACAATAGCTTCTTTCCATACTTTAGGATAATAGCACTGCTCGATGCACTCATTTACAATGTGTGTAATATATTGAGTAATATGAGGACAACACAACAAGATTAAAATTATATTAAGTTGGTCCGAACCGAATGCTTTGGTTTTGATTTTTTTAATAATATGTAAAATGTATTGGTTATCGACGGTCACAAATGTCAAAGGAATGCCCTCGGGAGTTTTAAAATTATTTGAATAAAAATTAATTAGATTGATGTTAGGAGTGGTATTAGTTTTGGTCGAGTTTATAAAGAACGAATTAAAGACATTTGGGTCTTCATATGAGTTATTGATTTTTTTTACCTTTGATGGCCGCAATTGGTTAAGTTCTAACCATTTTTCTTTTACTGGGCTATTCTGAAACTTATGTCTATAGTATACTTTTCTTTCCATTCTTATTGCCGAAGTTGTAAAATTTCGTATTTGCTTATAGTAACTCCATTTTTGAGGTGAATTATTTTTTTTAAAATCACGCAGTGCCTTATCCCTCAATTTTTGAAGACGTTTAATATTATCCGTAATCCATGGCTGGTAAGGTTTTTCTACTTTCTACTTTCTAGCGTACTTTGTAGGCATGAAGATGCAAAGTACAATTGACTTAACAACTTCTGCCAACAGACCATGTATAGCAAAGAGAGTTCACCAATTGGATCCTTGAACAATAAGAAGTGCATGCCGATTTGCGCTGAAAATCATTTTCAGCGATGAGGTCCATTTTCACCTCGATGTCTTCGTTAAGCGTACGTGTTACTATTTGGTGTGCATTGTGGTCTGAAGGAATCACTGGGCCGTTTTTCTTCGAAAACGAGCAAGGTAATGCAGTAACGGTGAATGGCGAACGTATCTAGCTATAATAACCCACGTTTTTGTGCCTCGGTTGGATGATATTGTTGTAGACGATTAGTGGACGGACGCGTCATCCCCCGGTTTGGTGACCAGTATGCTGTACTGACGAAATACCGCATCATGTATCCAATACCGTTATTGAAAAATTTGCCAAAAGAGTACGTATGTGCCAGCAAAGCCATAGGGGCCATTTACCGGGTGTCTTGTTACATACATAATTCTCAAATGTCTACTTTATAATCCAATAAATATTTCAATAGTTTATTACCGAAAACCAAGTTTTATTGAACTTTTGAATCTTGCACTCTTATTGAAACACCCTTTATAATGTTAAATGCCATTCAAAGAAGCTTTATCTTTTATTTCAAATTTT
This sequence comes from Kuschelorhynchus macadamiae, assembly GCA_030620095.1. Lineage (NCBI taxonomy): Eukaryota > Metazoa > Arthropoda > Insecta > Coleoptera > Curculionidae > Kuschelorhynchus > Kuschelorhynchus macadamiae. The sequence continues at coordinate 65,393 of JAUTXW010005100.1, read as the reverse complement.
TGTATGAAATTATACCTCCAACTTTTTATTTGCCGCTTCTGGTAAATATTACTCTGTCAGTGCCGTATACAGGGAAAAACGGTAAAGACACTTTTTTTTTATTCAAAATTTTAGATAGAGTTACATACTCATCTTCTTAGAAATAAAAGAGATACCAAACCTTCTGTCAAATACGAATGCTATCAGTGCCGTAAAATATATAATGTTAACATGCCATTCAAAGAAATTAAATTTTTCATTCCAGGGTGTGGATGGGGTTACACTTTTATCTCTCTGTGAATAACTGATTAATTGTTCCTAAAATGGTGAAGGTGTATACTTACGCTTTTGTATTTTTAGAAATAACTAAATAGGTACTAAGGAACACTTTTCTCAAATATTACTGCTGTTAGTGCCGTACAAGGTAGTAAAAACGATGAATATTATATAAAGTCAAAAGCCCATTCAAAGATACTTTATTTTTTATTCCAAATTTCGGATAGGGTTTCACCTTCATCTTTATAGGAATAACTTAGGAGATATCAAAGAGTATTTTCCGTAAATATGAATGCTGTCGTACATGGGGGTTAAAACGCAGAATAATATGTGAAGATAAAAATCTTTATTCTTTTATTCCAGATTTTGGTTGGGGACACTTTCATATTTTTAGGAATAATTTAAGGAGTACTTCTGGTAAATATTACGGCTGTCAGTAACGTATAACGTGGGTGAAAACGGCGAAGAATATGTAATGTTAAACTGTCATTCGAGAAAACTCTATTTGGAGGAATTGAGTTACAATTTCATCCCTCTAGGAATAACTGAGGAGGTATCAAAGAGTACTTCTGTCATTACTCCTGCATTAAAAATGCGGAATATTTTATAAAGTTATAAAGTAATTTAAGGAAACTTTATTTTTTAATTCCAGATTTTGGATGGGCCTACATTTTTATCTTTTTAGGTATACATTAAGGGATACCAAAAAATATTTCTCTTAAATATTACGGCTGCTAATCCCGTAGAAGGGGTGAAAACGGTGAATAATATTGTATAGTGGTAAAATTCTATTTAAAGGAACTTTTTTATTGTAGGTTTTGGATGGGGTTTTACTTTTATCTCTAAGATGCATTTAGGGGTACTAAAGAGTATTTCTGGTAAATATTATTGCTGTTAGTGCAGTACTATTGGGGTGAAAACTTTGAATAGTATATAATGTTAAAATGCCATTTAAGGAAACTAAATTTTTTATTTCAGATATTGGATGGAGTTATACTTTCTTCTTTTTAGAAATATCTTAGGGGGACCAAAAAGTACTTTTGTTACTCGACACTGTCGTTAGTTGTGCATTTTTCTCAAACTTCTATTGAGTTCCGGGGTCATGAGATTCACGTTGATTTGTGTACTATATTAATAAATTAACTTAACTATATTTAATGTAAGCACATATTTCTAACCAAAGTGTACCTAAATATGTGTTAATAATTATGTTAATAGACTCAAGCTGATTTGTGCACTGTAACAGACGTAACTTAAATTAAATGTAAGCACATTTTTTTAAACTAATAACTAAAGTGTTCATGAATATGTGAAAATAGTTATGTTAAGACTGATATTTAGGTAATTAAAAACATTAGTGCTAAAAATGTGTAACGCTTAGTCAGAATTTCGGAAACTAGATACTAGGAATACATTAAACACCACGATTGAAGTTTAGGTACTGACATGCCTATCACTTGTTATATTAATTAACTAATAAAATAATATATCTTATATCAATACGAGTATTTTATTTGTTGGTAGAAAATACGATACATTTTTACATAGTTAAGTACAAAATACGTAAACACATAGTCAAACATTTTGCGGGAAACGTAAAGCTATTTCAGTATTGATGCATGTGGAATAACTTTTTGCTTGATTGAATATAACAAAACTTAGGTTAGATGTAGTAACAAAGATTGGATGGACGTTTTGTTGCACGCCCTTAATGTTCTCTAAAATGATAAATATTTAGTATAATTCAAAATGCCAAATAAAAAGTAGTAACAATATTTTTCGTTATCACTTCTTTATCTTGGACTAACAGCAGACAAAAGTGCTCATAACATGAAAAGTTAAAAAGCCATTTAAAGATATTTTATTTTTTATTCCAAATAATTTAAGAGGTAACAAACAGTACTTTTGGCAAATATTATTGCTGTCAGTGAGGTAGGTATAAGTAGGGTAAAAACGGTTAATAATATACATTTAACGTTACAATGTCCTTCAAAGAAACTTTAAGTTTTATTTCCGGATTTTGAATGGGGTTACACTTTCATCCCTCTGTGGAGTTTTTTGAATGACTATTTAACATTATATATTATTCAACTCCTTATAGGCCCCTGACAGCAGCAATATTTATCAGAAGTATTATCTAGTGCGCCCTAAGTTTATCTTAAAGAGATGAAGATTTAACCCCATCTAAAATCTGGAACAAAAAGTAAAATTTCTTTAAATGGCATTGTAGGATTATGTATTATTTCCTGTTTTTCTAACCCCTTGCACGGCATTGACAGCAGTAATATTTACCAGAAAAAAAAATTATACTCTTTGGTACCTTTCTATTTTTCCCTTAAAAGGAAAATGTATAATCCTTTCTATAATTTGTATTAAAAATGTAAAAAACACTTTTGTTTGTACGAAAAAGGATTATACACCCAAGAATATAAACCGTGTTAGTGCTGTTGCCCTGCGAACGTAATTCGTCGCTGAAACCGCCCGAGTCGTAAATTTTATGGACAATTAATAAATACAGAATAGAATATGAAATTATGTTTTTTCAAAAGTTTGACAAGATACATTAGATTTACAGAAAGTAAGTTAATTATTAGTTATAGCTGCTTTTATTTTGGTTCATTTCTGTACCTTGTGCTTTTGAAAGTTACCGTATCGGAGATAAATTTTGTTCTTTGTTGAGAAATGACGAAAATTTTTTAATATGGTAAATAAAGACACAAAGTACAATAATGAACCAAAAAGAGCAATTTATAGCAGAAATTTCAGACTACCAAAGGTGGCATATTGAGCCTTCACTAAGGTACCTTCTGGGTACGTGCTCACGTGGTATATATACACATACCACAATTCAATATGAGAATAAATACTCCTATGATTAAAAAACATTTTCGGAATTTTAGGGTACGGTCTGGCTTTATGCCTTACACTGGTTCAAGTCTGGACTGTCGTAAGTGGAAAAGCGTATGATTTCAAACTATTATACGAATGGAAAACAATCGATTACAAATTCAGAACTGAACGGGAACGGTCAGAAGCAATTCAAAACGGAACTTATATTCCCAATTTGGTTCAACCCACCGATGCTCAGTTTACTTATACCGGTAAGCCTAACTAACTAATAACGACAATATATTTTACACTTAGGTTATCAAGATTTTGACTTTTTTTCTGGTTTATTTATGCCAGGTCATCGCAATACATATTATGTAAAGAAAAATATTAAATTAAATATCTATGTAGAAACTAACTAATATCAGATAAAAGGTAATCTACTAGTTGACACAAAAGGTAAAATTTTGATTATTGGTTTGATCAATCTTTCAACCCTACCTTACGATTAATAGCTTTGATATGTTTTTAAATTATTCACATTTGAGATTTTTTATTTCATAAGGATTATTATTATAAAGTATAGAACATAATAATTTATATTTTTCTGTTTGATGAACAGAAATTTCCAAGTTATCTTGATTTCTTATATTTAAATTGTGAATATTATTTCGAAATTGATATTTTTCATACGACTAGTTAGGCAATTTGTTTAAAAATATTTTACGAATAAAACTGATATCAGGCGTAAAACTTACCTAAGCTAAAAAGTTATTTATACAGGGTGTTAAACAAGACTCTGCAAATTTTCCAATTTTTTGTTTGTACCGAAAATCTACAAAAACGTAATCCTTGGTGAAATTGTAAAAAACAATTTTAAACTTTCTTTTAAATGTTTAATATTTTTTGAGATACGATTTTTGAAAATTGAATTTTCCTACATAATAAGCTGTAGCTTTTAATTGGCCATTTAATGTACAATTTTCTCGCTAGAGGGCCCATAAGTCATATTTATTTAATAATGTGCGCGGTCTGCACTACCCAGAAAACATACAGGGTGTGAAAAAAATGTGGTAATGTTAGTTAAAAACCTAACAATCCTAAAGATCATGTACTTATATTTCAACAACCTGTAGCATAAAAAAGAATTTAAATTAAAAAGTTTTTATTTTAGTTTTAAGGAGTACCGAGTATTTTCTCCAAACGGTTTTTAAATTTTCTCTCTAAGTTTATTATGTTAAAAAATACAGGTGTTGAATTTACATCCAAAGTTACCAACATCGGGTAACACAAGAGACTGCCACCTTTTTAGTTTTAAAAATATCAAAAAAATTAAACTTAAGACATTTGTATAACTTGAGAAGGGGTAAGATTTCTATAAAAAAGTAATTACTTCCGGTTTTAAATAGAATCCTGTAGATTTTGATTAATTATCGTATTCAGCTTAAAATTAGCTTATCAACGATATATGACAAGGTAAGTCCAGCCGCCATTTGAAAACAAAACCTAACTTGTGAAATATCGTTAAAATCTAATTTTAAGCTGAATACGATAGTTAAATATACAGAGTCCTATTTAAAATAAAAAAGTAGGGGGTTACTTCCGGTTAAAGCGGAAGTAACTTAATTATTTTTTTATAGAATTTTTTTTCTTTTTTGGAGTTATAGAGACATTTCAAATTTTAAGTTGGTATTTTTAAAACTAAAGAGGTGGCAGCCCGTTCCATGTCTCCTGTGTTACCCAATGTTGGTAAATTTTGCTGTAAATTAACTGTAAAATTAAACTGTAAACACCTGTAATTGTTAAAATCATAAAGTTAAAGAGAAAATTAAAAAACCATTTGGAGAAAATATTCACTACCACTTAAAACTTGAGTAAAAACTTTTAAATTTGAATTCTTTTTTATGCTACAGGGTGTTGAAATATACGTACATAATCTTTATTAATGCAAGGTTTTTAAAAAACCGTACACAATTTGTTTCACAGCCTCTATATGTTCTGCGTAGTGCAGACCGTGCACATTATAAAAAAATATGACTTAAGCAGGCCCTCTAGCAATAAAACTTTACATTAAATGGCTAATAAAAAGTTACAGCTTATTATGTAGAAAAATTAAATTGTTTGACAAAAAAAACATATCTCAAAAAATATTAAAAGTTTTAAAAAAAGTTTGAAATAGTTTTTTACAATTTCACCAAGAATTACGATAATTTAAACATTAGAATTAAGAAATTGTTTTTGTAGATTTTCGAAACAAATAAAAAATTGAAAAATTTGCTTGTCTTGTTTAACTTCCTGCATAAACAACTTTTCAGTTTAGGTAAGTTTTACGCTAACATCGATTATATTTAATAAAATTTGCAAAATAAAACTTAAACCACAGCTCTGTATCTCGTCTTAAAAATATTCGAACTTACATTTTACCAAAAAAGCAGGTGATCTGTTTCAAGTGACCAGCGGTTTATATAGATCATTATTTCTATATATATCCATAAAATTATTCAGAAAATTGCTACTGATGAAAAAGCCCAATTTACCCAATAAAGTACTCTTCGTTTTCATGAATATTGAGTTCAATTTAAATATATTTTTGGTATTTAAATTTGTTGGCATTGCTGTTGGCATGTTTCTTTTAGTTTTAAAGTTAGCCATGATGAACCAAAAACAAATTGTAGAGTGGCTTATAAAGTTTTGTATTAATTCGAAAAGACTATCGAATTTACAAGATATCATCATGAGTTGTATTTTTCTAAGTGGGATGGATACTTTTTTATATTTCTTGCTATTACTGTTTGGTTTTCAATACTACATAATATTTTATGTTTTCCTCCATTCTTTTCTACTTATTGCCAAATATGTAAAACAATATATTGCTTGATAAAGAGTGCCATGGAAAGGACAAAATGCCAGTCGTTGTAAACAGAAACATAAATAAGACATTAAGATAATTATAAATACTCTGTTAATGCAGGTCAATACAAAAATAAACACAATATATCTATTGTATTTCAACGGCACTCTTCATCGTGCAATATAATTATTTTACATAATTGCAAAGTAATCGAAAACCACTGGATGAAAAAAGTGTTATACTGCCAGTTACATTAGAATAGCATATGCTATACAAATAATAAATATATACGGTGCCCCATTTAAAAAAATTTAACTTATGGCGAGATCCTGTAAAATTGATTGTCGTTTGTTTTTCTAGTAACTAGGGAAGACATTCTTTAATATACTATAATTTGGTTTTAGGTTCATTTCGATCAGTTGAAAGGTAAAAAAGTTATGAACGTTTAAAATGTTATCAAGATAAATTGATCACACTGTACAGGATCTCTCTTTATATTTTGCGCCCCCATGCCATTTTTTATCAGAATAAATAAATGAACATCGCAAATTTGTCCAAAAATAACAACTTGTGTTTTTTTGAATAGAACACCCAGATCTTTACGTTTTAGGGTCCCTAGTTTCCTCAATTCCGTCGCTCTGCCTGTCTATTCATGGCAGGCTAAAAACTACTACCCCGATTAACTTCAAATTTTAGTCAAAATCATGTGGGGAAGACGTGATAATATTTTGCTAAAAACTCAACATGGCAAAAGAAAATGTCGGCCTAATGAAAAGTTAAAAACATTATTACTAAAGAGCTACTTATCCAATTTCCTTCTAATTTTGAACAAAAGCCAAGTGCTATGTATTAAATGGTAAAATTTTGGTACGAATCTATGATGGCGAAGCAAAATGGAGGCTTAATCAATTATTTAAAAGTTCAGCCTGAAAAAACTAGTTAATGGATTGATTTCAAATTTTGTGCAACAACTATAATTTATTGTGGTATAGAGATGAACTTGTATAATTGTGGTAAGAATTCGAGATGGCGGAACAAAATAGCGACCAAATAAAATGTTTGTAATAATGTAAAAAATCATTCTTTTACATATCTTCATGTTTTAGTGTTCCTAAATGCCAAATATTATGTTTTACCAATTCCGTCGGTCTGTCTGTCAGTTCGCAGCATATCCTAAAAACTACTTATACGATTGGCTTTAGATGTTGGTCAAAAATTAATGGTCATATGGAGATCACCTGGTAATATTCTGGTAAAAATCTAATAGGGCCAACATATTGTTGCTGGCCTAGTAAAACGTTAAAAAATTAATACCGAAATAATCTAGTTATCCAATTTACCCACAATTTTACACGAAAATCAAGTCTTATATAGGAGTAAACTAGAAAGATTTTGGCATGTATCCAAGATAGCAAAACTAAATGGAGTCCTAATAAAATATTTAAAAAATTAGTCTGGAAAAACTACTTACTCAAATTTTGTGCAAGCATTCAGTGTGGTACAGAGATAAACTAGTAAATGTTGGTACGAATATAAGTTTTCAAAAATAAAAATGGTAAAATGTTTAAAAAATAAACGTAAAAATTTCTTCCTATTTGATCGATTTTTGCACAAAAATTAAACAGATATAAACTGGTACGAATTCAATATGACGGAACAAAATGACAATGTGTCACTCTAAAAACTATTTATTCAATTTATTTTAAATTATGCTGAAAAATCAAGTGTAACATAGGTAGAAACTTGTAAACTTTTGGTAGGAATTGAAAATCGTGAAACAAAATGGAGCCCATTAAAAAAAATGTGTTAAATGAATATTTACCGAACTAAATTGGGTCACACTTATCTATTTCTAATAAAGGAAATATTCATAATGAGGGAAGTTCCGGGTAAAGGAAATTTACTAATTTTTTTTTATAGGAATCCTTATCCTTATCCTCGGATTTCAACAATATACACGTGTTATATATTTACTCTAAAAGTTCTTTAAATATTTAACTGCCTTTTTATTTAATTTTCTTTTTATATAGAATACTCAAGTTAAGGTGTTCCATTAAAAAAACATAAGTGGGTAATAATTATAAATTTTCTATGTAGATTTATTTATTCTAACAAAACATCTTGGCGGTTCAAAACTCTGCAACTTTTACATTTAAGGTTTTTTTTATCTTTTTATCTTTAAAAGTAAAAGCTCTAGGAGGGACGCAAAATATAAAAAGACACTCTGTACGAAGTCCGAATTAATTTATGCTTTATTTTATTTTTTTTAAATATTGCAACGGAGAAAGGAAGTTAGCAAATCGGGTGTTCTCATTTTAAATACCGTTATAAATGCTGTTATTTCAATTTTAAATATATATATATATATATATATATATATATATATATATATATTATATATAGATTTCTTAAGGTAGGTAGACTTAAAAAGTATAATTTAATGCATATATCTGATATATTTTATATTACATTGGGTAGAGAATTTATTGCTTTTCTTATTGCGATTTAAAATTTTCAAAAGTTAATGTTATTATGACCAGTTAACTGCATGGCATTATACTTTATTTTTCAAGAATGTATTTAAAAAAATCGGTAAATTTCCTTTACCCGGAACTTCCGTCTTTATAAATCTTTCCTTTTATTAGGACTATTGAAGTGACCCAATTTAGTTTAGTAGATAGTCCTATAATAACACATATATATATTATATTTTCAAACATTTTTATTGGGAGCCGTTTTGTTTCATCATAATGGATTCCTACTAATATTTTACCAGTTTCTACCTATGCCATACTTGATTTTTGGGCATAATTTAAAACAAATTCCATAAGTATTTTTTACATTGACACACAGCGCCATTTCGTTACGTCATGTTGAATTCTTATTAGTTTATCCCAATACCACATTCAACCGAATAAGATTTTTTTGTGTTGATTTTAAAAAAAAATATTTGTCCGCAATTTTTGAATTCGTACCATAACTTTATCAGTTTATCTCTATATTTCGCTTAATACATGCATACATTTTGAAATATATCTAATAGTAGTTTCTTCAGGATGGTTTTTTAAATATTTTATTAGGTGGAATTTTGTTTTGCTACCTTATATTCATACCCATGTTACCAGTTCATTCATACGTAACACTTGTTTTGTGTGTAAAATTTGAGCAAATTGGATAATTAGTTTTTTTAACGTTTCTCTGTTCCAGCATATTGGATTTTTACCAAAATATTATCAGGTCATCTACATATGAAATATCTTTTTGCATCTAGGGATGCTAAAACCTGAAAATATATAAAACCAGAGAGAGTGATTTTTTCACGATTTTAATATTTTTACTTGGCCGCCATTTTGTTCCACCATCTTGATTTAGTACCACAGTTTTCTAGTTCTTCTCTATACCACAATTAGTTATGGCACATTTGTTAGCATTTTCTGCCTGAATTTTTAAATATTTTCTTAAGCCAACGTTTTGGATTCATACTAAAAAGGCCCCACTCTTTTATAAAGCTTTTCTCCAGATAACCCTAACGGCGTATCACCAAATAGTGAAACTTCTACATTAACCGAATATTATTTAGCTTCTTTTTTTGTGTTTGGTCGAGCAAATCGTCTAAACGGCTTGACCGATTTTGATAAGTCAAACGCCAAATTGTAGAGGCTGTTTCTCTGGTGGTCCCATATATTTTGATTCGAAACCCGTTTACCCGTTTTTTTGTAATAATATAAAGAAACACACATATAAGGGCGACGAAGGCAGCGAGTTTTATAATGAAATTTACATTTTCTTAATACCCTTTTCAAACTAAAGCATTGAGGTGTGTAATAGACATACAACCCCATGTACTAAAAGGTATCTCTTTTGCTATCCCATTATGAAATTTTCAGGGGACATTCAGGATATTACCGGAGTGGTCCCATAGCAAGCATATTAAAAAAATGGCGCAATGGCGGCTAATTTGTTGTTTTTTGTTTGTTTGTACATCGATTACTCTGCGATGGTTTGACCAATTTAGATGAAATTTTCAGGGGATATTCAAGATATAACTGGAGTGGTCTCATAGTAAGAATAATAACAAACTATTAAAAATTGCGGAATGGAGTCATTTTGTTTTTGCGCCAAGATATATTGCAAGAAGTTTTTTAATATTCTAGTTTCGGGTCTCAATTCTACGCATTCACTATTATATCAGGAAAAATATTATACAGTGAACCATTTGTTAAACCTGATTTTGACAATAAAAGTCGTATATTTAGATAAAACTAAAAAGGATGAAATACAAAATTTTATAAAAAAATTAAACCGACTTGCGAAAATGCACTGAAAAGAGAAAAATTATATTTTATTCCACCTTGAAAATTTTACTAGTAAGGACAGTAAGATCTTGTACGCATAGTTTTAGGTTCAAGGTGGAATATTGTAATGTGAGGGAATCTTTACTTTTGGCTGTAGAAAAGAAAAACCAAAGCACTATTAATGTTTGATTATATCAATTTGTCTCGTCTATTCCTCTATCGAATGTAATGTCGAAACGTATATTTCGCAAAGGGGAAAATACATGGACAGTTAAGACAAGAAAACAGACAAGCAAAAATAAATTTTGACAAAACTTGTAAAAAGTTTTACAAATATGCTTTAGTGAACAAAAATGTGTTACTGGCCGCCAGGTCTCAAGTTAAATATTCATTTAAAAATCTACTTCATTTTTTAACAGCTAAAAATTTATAAAGTTTTTATTATTAAATATTTTTTGTTGTTTGTGACTTTTTTTTGTTTGTTGTATTGCATTTGCTTCTGCATTGATAATATTTAGAGGTATTCGTTATGTTTTTAAAATGTATCATATATTTAAATGTGTATTTAAACATTAAAAAATGTTTTTAAGAACATTTTAGGCTATTTTTAGTCCCGAATTTTTAGCAAATATCCCGCATTTAATAGGGTAACACAAGCTGTCTATATGATCTGCTGGCGAAACAGGAGAAAAAACCGCTTTGTGTTTTAAATATATAGAGTTCACTGAAAATAATAATAATCTAAGAGGAATTGTAGTGGAAATTGTTTGAAGAAATTCGCTTAAATAAGAGATGACAATTATGCAACTAAAAAAAACGGTGTCGCCCTACAAATTTTTGTGAGTAGTTATGACTAGCCAAAAAAAGATGTCTCTGCTGATAACTGCCAAAATTAATACGATAATTTTATGACTTCTGTAAAAATTTTATCTTCACAACCTTCGATTATTTAGTGTTAATAATAACCAAAGGGAGCAAACAAAAATAAGGAAATTAATGTCTTGTATTTCGAAAACGAAGTGAATCCGGATAAGTGTTTCTTTTTTAACTTGAATGGAATAATTTTACATTATAAGAAAACAAAAAACAATTGACTTTTTTTTTGCAAAAATTGACATTGACACATTAATAAATGGTGTTTAGCTATGACATTGAAAACGGGAAAATATGTTTTTTTTTTGGTATTTTATTCACGATTACAGTACTTTTTCAAAAAAAGTCAAAAACATTTTTGTCATAAATTAGTATAGGATATGTAAATTCGCGGAAGAAGGTGTATGTTTTAATTAATATTGAATTATACATTTTTAAAAAATATTGTTTTGTAGCTAGCAGAAAATTGGAAAGAATATTTGTAGCAACACCTAGGTTAGTCTCTAATGGTGTGCCTGCAACTGTCGGTATAATAACTAAAGAAATACGAAACGGAAATCCAATAGTCGATCCTTATCCATCATGGTCTTGGCAAATTTATCCAGAACAGTGTAATTACCATAGAATTATATCTGTTTTTAGGACATGGGTAAGTATTAGAAAATAGAAAATATTAAAATAAGTAATAATTTAAAAATAGTTAAACATCTGAATATATTTTCTTGTTCAAACTCTACAAAACAAGAGGAAGAAATTGGCAGGGGGGTCCAAAATTTGTAATTTCACCACTGCTTGTTTGTCATTGAATACATTTTTTTCTATTTTTATATGTATCATTTCTTTGATTTGCTTTAAACAAGGAATTCCATATATATATATATATATATATATATATATATATATATATATATATATATATATATATATATATATATATATATATATATATATATATATATATCAAATAACGGTAACTTTAAAATTTTACCAAGTTTTGATCTTAAATTTTTTTATTTTTGATCGAAATTTTTTCACCAACTGGGAAGAAAATCCCTCCAAATTACTGTATGTTATTCAGATTTCGGAAAAATGTTTCATTTATGTATTTATTATACGAGGCAAAAATAAATTACATTCTTATCGTCTAATTTTAAATCACCCTGTGGCAAAATACAGCATTTAAAAGTCAGGGAGACGTATTCCTCTTGCATGCTTAGTTCATTCCTTACCCTACGTCGATATCTTGATAGATTGAGATAAGATATGAGGTATTGAGTAAGACATTGCGACCTTTCAAGGTTCCTTTTTAATTACATTTTAATTATTTAACAATCAAAGATGCCATGAATTCAATGTCATACCTAACAGATGAAGAGCGCTTCACTATATTTAGTTGAGGTTTTTAATTTCGTCTTATTGTCAGTTTAAGAAAGCACTAAACGCTTGTAAAAGGACTTTGAGCAATGAAGACTGCGCTGAAGTTTTAGCTCTTTTAGACATCGGACGTAACTATCAGTACGTCGCAAAAAAATTTAATGACTGCCGTTCTACACTGGGAATCGTGCTGCGGTATAGAAAAACTGATAGCAACAAACGAAGATTTGACAGTGGCATAACACGTAAGACTTCCGAAGCTAATGACAGGTATATTATGTTATCTGTTAAGAAATAGACATTTAACATCAGTGCAGAGAAAAAATCAACTTCACGAAGTTCGGGGCAATGAAGTAATTGAATGGACTGTATGTCGCCAGTTGCGCGAAGTTGGATTAAAGGCATGCAGACCAGCTACAGGTTCAAGGTTACTTAGACGCCGGGTGAGCAAGATTGGCCTTTGCTCGTCAACATCGTAATTGGGCTGACGTCTATTGGCGTAGAGTCCTGTTTACGGATAAAACAGCCTACATCCTCCGCATGTGTGGAAGCGAAAAGGTGAAAGGTTCGTCGAATGTACATTTGGTTCAAACCTTAGTCATGGAGAAGGATCAATAATCACTACTGAGCTGGTTTTTGTTGAGTAAGGAGCACTGATAGGTGATATTTTAACCGCCCGCGTTGCCCCTTTTCATATTTTAAAGGCCAGTCTTCATTTAAATGAGAGATAATGGGAGACCAGATTCCGCTAGGTGTGTCATACAATATCTTAATGAAGCTGAAATAGAGAAGATGAATTGGCCAGCATGTTCTTCGGGCGGAAATCTTATTGAACATGTCTGGTACTATCTTAATAGACGTGCCGCCCTAATAGAGGAGTGGACTAATATGGCTCAGGAGTTTATTCGAAAATGAATTAATGGAATGCCCAGAGAATTGATGCAATTGTCCGAGTTAGAGAAGGAAACACCCAGTTATTGTCAAATATTAAATTTAAAGAGAATTAGAATATCGACGTGCAAACTGTAGGAAATGAAATAAATTTGCAAGCGGAATCCTTCTTAATGGCTTTAAAAGTCTGTATTTCACCACAGGATGTTTTAAAACTAGATGGTAAGAACAAAATTTTATTTTGTCTCATATGATAAATAAAATAGTTTAGCGACATGTTATGGATAATGTGCATGATTCAAAAAAGATTTTCTTTCAACTTAAAAAAATCAACAATTTTGGTCAAAAAATAAAAAAGTTTTCAAGAACACAATTTGTTAAAATTTTAAAGCGGTCGTTTTTGTGCACCCGAGTGTGTAATACCAGAAGTAAAGTAGAACCTATAACCTATAACCTATAAAAGGTAAAATGATAGCAACTAATCTGCTTGTCACATAAACTGCACTAGCACAATTGTTGGCTCAAGCTTAAAATAAATTATCACAGAAACAAAAAAAAACACTAATGTCCCGCTATATCTGAAGTAACTTTAATTTTAATAAACAAGGTGGTTTAAAAAGCTGATATTGAAAGTATTCGATATCTAGTTTTTAGTATGTCGGGAACTAAGTGATTTTTATTATTAGTGTAATTCCCTTATATATTAAACAATTAAAAGCTACCCAAGTCGTCTTAAAACTATATACCAATGTTGTAACAAGTTACAACAGTGTGGTTTGTTTTTTAGTACCCACGTTCAAATTTATTTGACAATTGGCAGGAAACGAACGTTTTCAAATTTCTTTGCAGTTGCTACTATAAAAAAATTTCGACCCGCTTCTTAATTTCCCTGATGTTCGAGCTTAAAGGTGGCTCTGCTTACTTCTGTCTTAACATTATTTTTAGGCTGACGAATGTGACCGTCTTTGGATAGCCGATTTGGGAGTTGCTGGAAGTGAATTCTTGTGTCCTCCTCAAATATTGGCATTTGATTTAAACTCGGTAAGAAATTTGATTAAATATTTTTCTTTAATATGCTATATGAATTTTTACCCAATGACTCTTTCAATCCAACTGCGGCGTCAAAGGTTCTTGGTTAAGTCGTTATATTACCACATGAGATAAACATATGCTGGGCCGCATAGTTACCTGATCATGCATTGTGCGTTCTTAAAATAGTGCTATTTGATTGATTATTATTTGTGTATCTTATGACCCATTAGTAAATGTTGTCCTACCTATCGGGTAAATATCATGTATTCGGAATTGTAACAGGTAACAGACATTTTTATTATAGCTATTTTGTCTATTCCTGTCTATAATGCAACACCTCAGACCTAGTTCGTCTGTGTATCTTATACTTTCACGGTCGCTTTGTCTATCGAAATTTGAAAATACTGAAATTGAGAATCGGAAATTGTTTAAGCCTGTTTATCCAAATTGTTTAAACTATCCCAGAGTAATGTGTACATACATAAAAATACATATGGTCGAACTGGTAACCTTCTACCTTTTTTGAAGCCTGTTAAAAAGATGTCCAATTCCTGTGAGACTGTAATTTAGCCTTAACTCTTCTTTTAATTTCAAGGTTATACTTCTTTTAGGGTTGTTTAATTTATGAAATCATCTATTAAAATTATTTGGTTTATCCTAAACTAGCCCGGCTTTGGATGTTTATATTTCAATCTGTTACCAAACCTTGGGATTAAAACTCATTCACAATATTTTTCGTTGCATAATAATGAATAATTTGTTTTTTTTTTAACTTGCAATTGATTCTTTTTTACTTTGCGTGTAGCACAAGTGAGCCTGTCGCTCATGATCGACTACATTTTTTGGTAAGAACGACAAAAATTCGTAATACCTAAATAACATTAATGTCGTTCTTGTCCATAAATTGCACTTGACCATAACAAGCTTACTTGTGCCACACTTAAAGTTAAAAAAAAGGAAAATTTAAAAAAGAAAACAAATTATTGATTATTAGGCAACGAAAAATGTTTGACTAAAGGTAATTAAACTAATTTTGTTCTAAAGGGAGAGTATAAAACAGAAAATTGGTGAAGGTAAGTATTATTTAGGGTCTTATTATTTAATATTATAAAAAATACTGTTTTGCAGCTGATGAGCGATGGTGGGGATCTGCTTTAACCGCCATCTTGGATATAATAATATAACTCTTAGTTTTGTGAAGTATACCATTCTTAAAAAAACATAAACCCTAACATTAGTAAATATATAGCCAGATGGATCGTTTGGATATGAATACACCTTTGTCGTTATCTTCTCAAATGATCTCGTATAAATGAAGCTGTAACTAGATGCACATCAATTTCATCTGCAACAAAGAAGAAAATGTTATACAAGTAAAATCTCGTTAATAGTAAGGTATTTGGACTCTTGTTTTGTTAAGTACATGGTGTTGATATATGGCCATCGTACAATAGCGTCCAGAAATATTCTCATCCACCTTGACCAATGAAGTAATGCGATGAATTTGTATTACTAAATCCAGCTACTTTCTTTTGCTATTCTTGCTTCCTCCCTTTTTTAAAAATTGAAGTTCCTGTTAGTGTATCACATCTCGTTACTGCATGCAACAAAATAATGTTACGCAAATTTAGAACTGGGTTACTGCTGATTGTATTACTTTTAGATTTAAATATAAGGAAAAAAAGTTGCGTAGTAAAGGGTTATGTGTTTATTTAATTAACTAGGATTATCTTCCCTTCCTATTTTTCCTCGTATATATGACCCTTCGGTGTAAAATTAAATTACACGACTTTTTTTAACTACGTTAAATATATTTTTAGTACATTTTTTGTAATCCGTCACAGTTGCAAAACTGTTTGTGGCAACACTGCTCCTTCTGTTTATGAATCTCCATGATCACTCATGTTGCGCAACACCACATATTGAGAAAGAGAATACTAATATTGGGCTAATTAACTTGCAATAAATGTTGTAATTGCATATTTCAAAAATAAGTTGAAATTTAAACTAACAAAATTATAATTTTGAAATTAAATGTCGAGTTAAGGCTAACCTCTAGTCCCACAGGAATTGGACATTAATCGACGTCAAAAAATGTTATCAATTCGACCATATGTATTTTTTATGTATGTACACCACCGATTAATCCGAGATAATTTTGACAATTTGTATGAATTTTTTAGAAAGTTTTTAGGGTAGTGGACCCACAGCAAACATTTAAAAAATAATAATAAAAATGGCGGAATAACGCGTTATAACTCCGTTATTCTAATTTCGATTTCTTGGCTCCTGGCAATTTAAGTAAATCAAAAATTTTCTGAGAATTTATACAATAACCTTTCATTTCATATTGGATACATTAAATTTTCTAAAATGGTACTTTTTGAAAGCGCTCCACTAGCTTCTGGATCATATTGGTGTGTGTAATATTACATCCAGTTGACATCGAATTTTTTTTTAAAATATCGTAACAGACTCATGTAGTGCCTAGGTTTTTATTATCGCTATAACTTAAGCTGTCAATAAAAATTGTTTATTCGTGTATCTGATACTATAACTTTTATATATAATTTTTTATCCTAAGATTCTAATTTTCTCAGCTCTTGGGAACCGGATTTTACGGTTCATTTCGTATTGCATACCTTGTATATACTTAAAATGCCGCTACTTGAATGCGGCCCACAAGCCTCTGGATAGCTGTATTTTATTTATTAATTGATTTTTCTCAGATATCGTAACTTTGTCCTATTTGAGCTTTTATTATAATTATAACATAAACTGCAATTAAAAAATAATTGCTTTAGTAGATTAAAATGTATATAAAAAACGTTTTTAGATTTGTACCTCAGTCTTACTAAGAATATCGATTTTTCGGTTCCTAATTGAATCTTGTTAAATTGAAAATTTTCTGAGAAGCTCCACAACTACACTTTATTTAGTATCGCATGCAACGTATTTTCTTAAAATTGCGCTACTTGTTAATTTTTTGTGTATCTTATGACCCCTGTCAATGTTGTTTAAAGTTTCGTTTTTATAGGTTAGTTTTCACGTTAAACGTTTACCGGAGTTCCATTGTGTTTTAAGCGTTACAGCCATTTTCCTTGTCTGCCTAAAAAGCTAACTTTTCATAGCTATTTCGCCTGTGTGGTCAATCTGAATCTTCTAGGGAGTCCTTCGACTCTCTATTTTGGTCTAGCTCAGGGGGTAGTTGTGAGGCATGACTCTTGTGACGACTCCCGTGCTCCGGCAGCTTTGTAAAATTCCCAGCTGCAGTGCCGGAGTCATATGTACCTGAAGCAGATTTACTAAGAACGTTTTCTGTTGTGCTTTTGGTTTAATCATCTTCAGGTCGTTACTAGGGATTCAGTCATGTCTTCTGTCTTTAGGACGCCAGTTACAAATTTGGTAGGTGTAGCGCCGCTGCCAGGTGTTTGGCTTTTTTCGACTCGGCTTTATCTATTTACTGAGTCCCTCAGTAATCATGAACCTCTCTTGAGGGTGGCATGCCATCTCCAATGATGGCCTGGACCTTCGTGTAACGATTTCGTGGTTTTACATGATACCTTTGACTATCCAATTGTTTTAGCTATAATATCGTAGGCCAAAATTCCTTAATGACTGCCAATGGTCGGAAATGTTCCTTTCTTCCTAATTCATCTCTTTCTTATCTTTCTGGACTTGGCAAACTACTTTAAGGAGGTAACAAGCAATATTTCTTCTTCTCTGCCCCCTAAGCCCAATTTACTACTTCTCTTTCGATTCTTCGCCTCTGCCACCTGGTTTTAGTGCTGGGTGAAATCTTTTCCTTGGTCTTCCTGGTTTTCTATTCCACCTTTTCAGGAATAGCGGATGAACTTTAAAAGGTGGCACAGCGTCTCTTCTTACAACGTATACACCCCTAAGGATCAGTTGACTACTTCCTTCCTATTTAATATCGTATGCCAACTGATTTTGTGTCTATGCCACAGATATATTCTCTCAGACGGATGGCCAACTACTTAGTCCGCTCAAGATCGAACTGCCACCACGACGGCCAGTCGGCTCCTATTACATCTTTGAAAAACCTAATTATTACACACTTTCTTTCAAACGGAGTTTGGACCGCTCGTTCAGATGTTCTGGTCCTAGTTTACTGCTTCTTGGCGCTATATAGTCGGGCGTCAAGGTTGATCGCATACATACATACATACATATACTCAGTAGGATCTTTACCGTGGGTGCCTAGGAGAACTATTCCCCAGGACTTCACTTGAAAGCCAGTCTTTTAGTGATCAAAATTGCCAATTACGATCTCTTTTATATGCGTAAAAAAAACTTTTAATCATAGATCTTGAAATTGGGCTAGCTCGATATATGTTGTAGAGGAACTTCTTGAAGATGACTACGATAGGAGATTACAATTCTGTGAAGAAATAATGGAAAGATATGATGAAAATACCATATTTTTCAAAATATTATCTTCTCCGATGAGGCTACATTTAATTTAAATGGAATAATCAATAGACATAATTATCGATTCTGGTCTGATCAAAATATACAGCGGATACCTGAGGGACATACACAACATCCCCAAAAGGTCATTGTTTGGGCTGGGATAATAAATAACCGAATTTTGGGATCATATTTTTTTGAAGAAAATCTTACTGCAGAGCGTTACTTAGATTTCCTCTTATTAGATTTAATACCTGCATTAGCAGTAATGTTTCCTAACAAGGGTGATCCAGATATTCCCCATTAAAGGACGTGGTTTCAACAAAACGTTCGAAGGTACTAGGGCGATTTTTTTCCAAATCAGCGGATATGTCGACGGGGTCGCATTGAATGGCCACGGAGGTCTCCAGACCTCGCACCATTGAATTTTTTTCTATGGGGGTATTTGAAGGAAAAAAATAGAATAAGGATGAAGGTTACTAATTTACTAGCCGAAAGTATTCGACTCGGTGCATATCAAGTAGAACGTGGAAATCACTTTCAGTATTGACTCGTTTTGATATGGGCAGACCCTTAATTTGTTGCTAATATTGGATTCAGTTTGCAATTTAAAAAAAATTGAGATGTCTAAAAATTAAGGGGTTGCAGGGAGGGGGCTGAAGATATTACAAAAGACGAACAACCATGTAAGCCACTTAACCTGTTCCAGCGTTGTGATAATGACTCATATAGAAGATATGAATTTTGTGGGTTTCTTTTGAACAACCCTATATATACATGCACATGTAGTATATATTTTTTAATTTCGTATTTTAGTGCTCTAAAACGTCCACAAAATAAATTTTTTTCGAACAAAATATTATCTTGGGTGTATAACCCTAATAAGTCACACACCAGTATATAAAATGCATAGTGGATATGAATTGACAAAAATCAACATAATTTTAGGACAAATTACTCTATAAGTATGAACTTCCATATGACCAATATCTAAATGTTTCGTCGTATATCGCATTAGTGGCAGAGATCGAAGACTATGCGAATGCATGTGAAAATACATGGCTTTTCTTAGCTGATTCTGAGGCACCCTCTTTACTAGTTTATAGCTTGAAACAAAATATTTCTTGGAGGATACAAGATAAGACTTTTGAGGCCGATGCCAATTACAATTTTTACGAAGTAGGAGGTAAGGCAGATATAATATATTAAGTATGCATATTCTAGAAATTTTTTTATTAACAAGAGGAGTAGGAAACGTAAGTGAAATAATTGGGTAGAGTTTTTCAGGTTTTACTAATTAATGAAAACTGAAAATAGATACTCTGAGCCTCAAGATATCCAGAATGAACTATGATATTTTGAAAATAATTTTTACATTTAAGTAAAATATTTTGGAAATCAACTAAACGTGTAGAATCAATTTCCGCTAACCCCAAACTGAATAATTTTATAAGAAACGAAACAAGGATTTGACGTAAATACTTTCCAGCATTTTACTGTAGTTTTTTATACACACTGTTCAGCAAAATAACTTGGTTTAGCTAGAAGAATCCAACATAAGGCCCTTTTTTGCTAATTTAATCAATATTTGAATGAAGTTAGTGGACATTGATGGTTAGTAATTGATACAGCGAGATTTGATTGTCAATTCTTTTGGATCTGTAATGAAAGTAAGTTTTTCATTTAACTTATAAAAATATGCGAATAAAGCTATCAATATCTAGGTAAGTGGTATCTATTTTAAACAATTATGTAGTGCTTATAGGTTCAAAAAACATTATTTTAAAAAAATTAGCAAATTGGCTTTACCCGGAGTCTCCCTCGTTATGAATCCTTCCTTTTATTAGGGATAGTGAAGTATAACTCTTTTACCTTTTTTTTAATTGTTAATAATTTGTATTTGTTAATTTAGGATAAAATAAAGCAAGCATGTTATGTTTCATTTCACTTAATGAAATAAAGTTAATATAAGGCTGTTACTAATCTTTTAAAATAATTGTTAGGCCGTTATTTTGTTCGGCCGTATTAAATTGAAATTTTACCGGTTGAACACTATATCACCCTTTATATTTATGCAAAATCTGATATCAATTAAATAAGTAGTTTTTTAATACTGGCGTTTTATTGATTTTTTAAATGCTTTAGTAGGCTGCTATTTTGTTCTTTATATTGGATTCATTCTAAAATCGTACTAATTCTTGGGTATAATTTAAATTTAATTAAATAAGTAGGTTGTTTATATATATTTTTCAAATATTTTATTAGGTCGTTATATTGTTCCACCATATGGGATTCGTATCAAGATCTTATCTGTTAATTTCTATGTCACTCTTGGTTTTTGTACGAAGTTTTAAGTTAATCGAATAGTTTTTTATACTGATTTTTTAAACATTTTAGTAAGCCGTCACTATGTTGCACCATACTGAATTCGTACCATAATCTAACCAGTTCATTTCTATGTCACACTTGATGTTTGCACACATTTTTAAATTAATAAGTTTCATTTTAATTTTTAGAACTTTTTATTAGGTCTCCATTTTGATCTGCCCTATACGATTGGTGCCAAAATCGTATCATCTTTAAATTACACTTAATTCTGGAACAAATTTTTGTTTTAAATAAATTAAGTTTTTTACACCAATTTTTTTAGGTTTTATTAGCCCTCCATTTTGTTTCGTTATATTGAATTCGTATAACAACTTTAACAGTTAGTTGTTGTGTATAATTTGTAATCAATTGAATAAAGAGATTTGTAATTATTTTTTTAAAACATTTTATTGGGCCTCCATATTTTTCAGAGATATTGTTGCCAGGTCATCTCCATGTTATTGATTTTTGTACCAAATTTGAAGTCAATTGGATTAGTAATTTTTTAGCTATGCCGCGAAATAAACGGACAGATTGACGGATTTGAGAAAATATATTTTGCGATATCAAAAGACCCTGAAATGGGAAGATGTGAACAAATCACCCTCTTACTAGGAATCTAATAAAAATATAACATATTTTTTGATAAGAACTAAATAATTAGAATTCTGAACAATAACCATTACAACATATTTTTACACCGACATAGCAGGCGCCATACTGAACTAGATTTTGACCAAAATTCATAATTTCCAGTGTTAAATAAGTCAGATACCGATTTTTAGTCGAATTTATGCAAATGACAACATTTATCCGCCATGGGCTTCGCTATTCAAAAGGTTTCGGTTTTTGGTTGAATCGGACCGATCAACAATACACAACAATTGGAGGATAAAAATTAATACACTTCAAAGTAATAACAAACAATTGAAAACATTAATAGACGCCCAAGAACAATCATCGCGTCGGTTAAATGTGCGCATATTCAATACGCCTATGCAAAATTGAGAAGATCTACGTTCCAATGTCCTAAATCTGTTTACAGAAACGCTAAAAGTAAATATCACAACGAGTGATATCGAAAAATGTCATCGAGTTGCTCCAAAAAATGCAAACGACAAACCTCCGGCTGTGTTGTTGCGTTTTTTCGCGGACAGTGCTCGGGTACTTGTCTTAAAGGCTCGTAAACAATTGAAGAAGACCTGACAAGAGTACGCCTCGCGTTGTTCGAATGTGCTATTCGTGAATTTTCCAGTAAATATGCATGGATTTTAAAGGGTAATATTTACGTAAAGGCTAATAATGTTTTGCATAGAATTTCTAGAGTAAATGATCTTAGTGCTATAGGAAAAAAGTGAAAACAAATTGTTAACCTATGTACTATTTCGTTTCGGAGTAAGATGTAAGTCTTTATTTTTTTGCATTTCAGTATGGTCCACATTTATTAATAGACAGTTTCGAGAATATAATGAGGCTTCATTTAGTATTTTAATTTAAGTTAGATTAGATTTAAAGTGGGGCGTGAAGTGGGTAACCGCAAGGATATTTCGTTTTTCCTTTTTTTTTGTTTTTCGTTTAATATTTTAATTTAAATTAGATTGAGTTTAAGTTTGAGTTTTAAGTGGGTAACCGCTCGGTTATTTTTTTTTCCTTTTTCTTGTTTTGTGTCAGCTAGTGAAATAGGCTAGGAAGGGTAGGGAAAAAAAATATATAAATTTTCAGAGGGATGGAAATGAGACAGAATGTACTTATTTTATTTGCTTTTTATTTATTTTTTTTGCAATAGCTGACATATTAAGACTACTTTGTTCTCGATGTTTTATCTTATGTTATCCGTACAAAGTTATATCTTAATATATATCTTAATATTTATGTTATTATATAAGTAAAGAAACTATAATTAAGCTGAGAACGTGAGCGCTTTCTGATCATTGCCTATGATATTTCTATCCATTTTTTATGTTTATCTTGTTTGTGGAAGCGTGTACGTGGGGATGAAGTGTCTCCTCTTTAGTTTTTATTTATATATGTCTCTTTTTGTTATAGGGTTGGAGGGGTTGATGCGGGGCGGAGGTGCGCCGGTTGTGCGGTGCGTTTTGTTGGGCGAGACTATTAACGACCATGGCTAATTTTGCTCGTAATAGGATGTCGGACAGTGGGGTTGGTGTCGGTAACGATATTGACAAAAATAGTAATTTTTTGCTTGGACATTTAAATGTTAGGTCTTTTCAAATTATTTATTTCACTATTCTTTCGATGTGCTCTGTCTTACAGAAACATGGCTGAATACAAATACTGACAGTAGCTCTTTGGATATACCCGAGTACAGGACAGAAAAAGCAGGGGTGGTGGAGTAGCGATATATGTTAAAAAAAATTTAACAGTTAAAAATTTTAGTTTAAATTCTATCTATAATGATCTAGAAATTATCGGACTTTCTTTCAAATTAAAAACTAAGTCTTGTTTGCTTCTTAATATTTATCGTCCGCCTTCTGGCAATATTCCTCTCTTCTTAGATAATTTAGAAGACATTTTGTCTTTGATAGTTCCTGATTTTGATTATATATTAATTACAGGAGATCTAAATATAGATTTTTTAGCCCAGACTCTCTATTCTAATAGATCAAAGAATATTTTGGAGACATTTAATTTATCTCAACGTATTTCTGAACTAACTAGAATAAATTTACATAGTAATAGCTCAAGTTTAATCGATATGATTATTGCAAACAAAAACTTACTGTCACTTGAGTCGGGGTCTTTACCAGTCTCTGAAACATTGACAGATGACAATCTTGTTTACACAATCTTCAAGGAGGCCACCGTCAGTGATGCAATAAAGTATGTAACATATCGTGATTACAAGAATATCAATGAACACGCATTTATGTTTAAGGGTGCCTGTATTCGCTGGGAAGAATTGTACTATGCTAGAAACATCGATGAAAAAATAAAAATTTCTAATCAGAATATCCTAAATCACATTAATAAGCATGCACCTCTAAAAACCAAAAAATACAAAGAAAAACCCTTTATGCCGTGGATCACTAACAACATAAAAACACTGATTAAAATAAGAGATAGAGCACATCGTAAGTATCAAAAAAATAAAACAGTAGGTCAACTTCAATATTACAGACATCTTAAGAATTTTACTAAACATGCAATTTTAAGAGAAAAAATAACATACTTTAATCAAATGGCTCTAAAAAGGGGACGAGAATTTTGGTCTACTGCTGATAAACTTAATTTAACGCGTAACAAAAAATTTAATGAACTACCGGAACAACTGATCAGTCCCTCAGATATACACGATTTTTTTCAAATAACCAATAACCTACCAGATACGACTTCTGAGGAATTGATAAGATTTTACGAACACAATCGGCTCTCTGATAAAACATTTGAATTTCAGCGCATAGACGAAGTGACACTGCAAAAAATTATCTCTTCTATATCTTCTAATGCTGTTGGCGAAGATGGTCTATCAATCAAGGATATAAAACTTTGTTTACCTTTTTGCACAAATTCGTTAATTAATATCATAAATACATGTATTCTTGAGAACAAATACCCTTCATTATGGAAAAAAACTATAATTAAACCAATTGCTAAAGTTGAAAACCCTATGGACTTTACAG
This sequence comes from Kuschelorhynchus macadamiae, assembly GCA_030620095.1. NCBI lineage: Eukaryota > Metazoa > Arthropoda > Insecta > Coleoptera > Curculionidae > Kuschelorhynchus > Kuschelorhynchus macadamiae. The sequence goes on along the minus strand of JAUTXW010005100.1, from coordinate 40,554 downwards.
CTCTGAGGCCCATCAGCATTCTACCAGCTGTGTTTAAGATAATTGAAAAGCACATTTCAATTCAACCCTCTCATTTTGCAGAAAACCAAAATATAATTCCTGAGTGCCAGTCGGGCTTTAGAAAAAGTTTTAGCACTTGTACAAGATTAGTAAACGTACTTAATAATATTCGTCAAAACGAAGAGAAAAAAAATAGTACCTGTATGGCTCTCTTAGACTTTAGCAAAGCATTTGATACCATAAATCTTAGTATGTTATTGGCCAAGCTACGCTACTTTGGTCTATCAGAAAACGCTCATAAATTTTTCAAAAATTATATCAATAATTGAGAAAGCCGCGAATTAATTAGTAAAGAATCGCGTTCAGATTTTTAACCAGTCACTCGGGGAGTGCCTCAAGGTTCCGTCTTATCTCCATTGTTATTTTGAATATATGTGGCAGACATGGATAAAGCCGTAAAACACGCGAGACTTCAACAATATGCGGACGATTCTCAAATATATTTACCAATTAACAACAATAACATCGACATAGTGCATGAACTCCTAATTTCCGACCTAAAAAACATTGACAACTATGCAAAGGATCACAACTTAAAGCTAAATGCTTCAAAATCACAAATTCTTATTTTTAACGCTAACAACAGTATCAGAAAAAATATTGAAAATAATCTAAATATACATTTAAATAACAGCATAATTCCAATTGTCGATCCTGTAAAAAATTTAGGCGTAACTTTTGACAGTGCAATTTCATTCGATTTACATGTGAAAATCAAAATAAAGGCAGCATAGAAAATTATATAAATTTTAAAAAGTACTTCCCTCCAAACAAAAATATTTTTTGTGTGAAACTCTGGTATTATCATTGTTTGACTATGGAGATGTTGTTTATGGGGATTCCTTATCATCTCGTACTAAACAAATGATACAGAAAGTTCAAAACTCATGTATGAGATTTTCCTACAATATTCCTTATAGAGACCATATTACCCCTTACTTAACAAATGAGAAGATATTAAACATGAATAATCGCAGGAAGTATCATATGTATTCTTTTATTTATCGCGTAATTAAGACAGGCATACCCAGTTATTTGTCAGCAAATTTTTCAACTTTTACACACACGCGTAGTACTAGATACAATCAGCATTTTGTAGTGCCGCAGCATAGAACTTCTGCCTTTCAGCGCTCTTTTACATTTGTTGCTACTCAAATGTGGAATAAGTTATCGGAAGATGCAAAAAATCTTTGCCTTAAGGACTTTTCAAAACATGTTAAAACTAACTTATTATATGAACAACACTTACTATAGATTAGTTATCCAATATCCGATAGTAATTAAGTTCTATATTAACTATGTATATACTTAGTGTACCGCCTAAATTATTGTTGCTGTTGTGATTTATCATTCTTAGTAGTAATCTGTCCGATTGTCCCATCCGACAAGACTTATTAACTCTATCTCCCACACCCCACTGCACTACGTTGGCCAGCTTTCGCTTTCTTCTCAACCTCTCGTTTGTCTCACTCCATAAACACATTTAAAGAATAAATAATTTACCAATATTTGTCCTTGCACGCTTGCACAATCATTTACATATATTTGTATTAATTGATTAATTATATATACTAGTTATTAATATTGTTCATAAAGGTTTTTCTTTAGGGTAGCCTCACATTGTGCACCTTGCTTAGGGGCGCAATGTAACCGATTTTGTAATCGAGAGGCTGTCCAATTTGTGGAATAGGTTAAACAATTTTTTTATACCAATACCATGTTATAAATTGGTGTATATATTTGACAAATAAATGTTTTTTGAATTTGAATACACACAATGGTTTAATGCAATCGAATAAATGTATACAGTAATTTTTTTTAGTCTATTTTAGTTTTTACCTAGAGTGTGATTATTTACTATTTATGATGTCGAATTATTATTTTAGTCGTTTTCATCCAAAAAAGTATTTCGATCACACCTCTTTAAATATTTTCAGTGCTGGTTGCCGTAGTTTGAAATTGTCCAATTATAATTTTTAATAAGAAACCATAATTTTAGGCAACACCTTTGACTATTCTGACGGTATCATCACAGTGGCACTTAGTCCGGCTTCAGACGGGCCAGAGAACAGAAAATTGTATTACCATGCCATGTCAAGTGTGAAAGAATCCTGGACTTACACAAAATACCTCAAAAATCAAACCAATTTTAAAGTTCAGTATGGTTCATCTCAATTGTTTTATGTAAGTATACTGCGCCGGACTATGGGATAAAGTAGCGTATTCCGTCTCACAAATTGTTGTAATTTATGGACAAAACGTGGCTTACTATAATATTAAGTATTATAGAAAAATTTCTTTAAAATAATTATATATCTTCTAAGTTTTTACAAATAGGAATTTGAACTTTAAAAATTCCAAATGGAGGAATTTTGCCATTTGTGCAAATTCAATTGAAAGTCGGTATCTATTGTTATTTAAGACTGAAGATTGAATTTTTAGTCAGCATTTAAAAATTCAAAATTACGGCGGTCACATAGCGAGCAAATTTTATGATTTGTGCAAGTTGGCGTTAAAATCGATATCCCCAGTTATTGATTCTAAACTATTTAAGCGAGCAAATTATATGGCCAACATTTTAAAACTCAAAATTCAAAATTGCTGAGCCAACGTGTTATTAAAATATTAATATTAAAATATTAAATAATTTTAAATCAAGATTTATATAAATTGAAATAGAAAATATAATTCAAACACAGTAAGTATTTACAATATAAGCATATATATTTCTTAAGCTAACTTAGTTTCTGTGTTAGCGGCTTAAAAAAATTGTAAAATAGTATGATGAACTCATTCTAAAGCAATTCGGAGAGTTTTTTCGTTTTCTACTTTATGATACACTTATCGCACTAGATCGAAGGGGAGAAGATTGGGGCAGACAACATTTCTTTTATCTTTTAACTGATGAACCTTGGAGTAAATCGCACTATGAAAGTTAGCAGCGGAAAACCGCGGAGGACTTTAAAATTTCTCCTAATGTTGAAAAAGAGATCAAAATTTAAGGGTTTAAAAAACTTTGCTTTCATAAATATATTATTATTTCCCTAATTATTTTTTTACTATTTCAGTAGCCCAAAATACAGGCTTTTTAAAAGTTGGACTCAAATCTTATCACATCCTATACAGCAGGAAGTTCGTTACCAGGGATTGAAATTATTACCTCCACTATATATTTTAATTGAATTTGAAAATAAATTGACGGGTGCGTGATATAGTGAGAAGGCGATCAATTAATAAGTACGGAAATATGGGGTTTGGTTAACCTTTATACACAAAATCACGAGTAAAACATCTTTTTCGTCGACCGCCCACAAAACAAGTCTCGTTTCAAATTGGAATTTCTTACCCTGAACGGAAAAGACAAGATCAGTTTGGAAAAACAAAAGTCTTTAGATCCATAGGTTCACACTAAAGGAGAGTGAGTAATATATTATATTATTATCTAGAGTTTTAACTTTCAAAACGAGAAAATTTCTAGAGACACACGAAACGGGCGTAATTTAATATAATAATTTGTGGAAAGTATACTAATAAAAATAAAACGTAAAAAGTCAGAATCTAGGGTAAGAGTTTTTATTTTTCGGCACCTTTTAAAGGCAACTGAAGGTGAAGATTAGAGTGGCAACAACACGTTTAAAAATGTTTAAATTTAATTTAAGTTAATAATAATTTGTATATAAGAAAAATGCATTTTAAGTCGTACCTACTAACTCTACCTGCACTAACAAAAAACAAATTTGATATAATGCAATTTTGAAATTTATTTTCAGGCAGGAGTGCTGCGTAGTAAATGCATTTTGCCACTTGCAATAGTTACTTGTTACCTCTTTAATAACATATTATTCAAAAGATAATATTTTAATATTATTAACCAGGTAATTAGATATTTTCGAAAATTTGGACTCAAATCTTATCACATCCTATACAGCAGGAAGTTCGTTACCAGGGATTGAAATTATTACCTCCACTATATATTTTAATTGAATTTGAAAATAAATCGACGGGTGCGTGATATAGTGAGAAGGCGATCAATTAATAAGTACGGAAATATGGGGTTTGGTTAACCTTTATACACGAAATCACGAGTAAAACATCTTTTTCGTCGACCTCCCACAAAACAAGTCTCTTTTAAATTGGAATTTCTTACCCTGAACGGAAAAGACAAGATCAGTCTGGAGAAACAAAAATGGGACCTGCAAAAATACTCTTTACTGATCCCATTTTTCAACCTCGATGTAGGCATATGCCCGAGAAACGAAATACCAGTAATTAATCAAGTAGAAATACTTCGCCTTTTAAATGGAAACGGCACGTATTAATTTGATGTTCTGTTAGGTTACCCGTTTACCGTTTTGACAATTAAAAGCCAGAAATTTATACCTAGTTTCAATCAGTTCATTCTTTTTATTTTTTACTTAAATCAACAATGCAAAGTGGCCGATATTGTATAATTGATGGAACGAACCTTTTCTGGACACGCCATTTTCCAGGTCTTACCTACAGCTCGTCCTGGAATATATCTACTCATCGTACAGGAAAGTATCCCTTTCCGATCTGGTTACGTCAATAAATATTACAAGAATATGTCTTTTACTAAAAACAATGTTTTATATTTTGGTACCTTACTATTTAGTTTAATATTTAGGTACCAAAATATTTACGTTTTGTAATAAGTGGTTTTGTTCCAGATATATTTTGTTATTCTTGTAACAAAATGGAATTCATTTTCCACGTAATGTAAAGGTAATACCTTGTAGACATTTTTTTACATATTTCCAGACTTTCAATGGAAGCAGAGAACAACAGTCATGCACAGAAGATACTGATCGAAAAGGAAATTTGTACTTTTCACTTCTCCATGATGTGGAATTGGTAAAATGGAACCCAAAAACGGAATTCAAAAGAGAGAACTTTGAAATCTTGTCGAATAACAAAGAAACTATGCAATGGCCAAGTGGATTAAAGGTTACGTAATATATTGACTTTCTTAGTCATTTTTCACTATCGCGGGAAAATCGCCTGAGAAAATAAAGGATATTTTATTTGGAACGCAATGAACGCAATGAAGGTAAAAAATCGGTTGAAAATTATTTCTTAAAAGAAATATAATTCGAAGCTGCAAAATACAAAGTTGTGGAGCGCTTATAAAATAATTTCATCCATATATATAAATTTACCAAAGAATCATAATTTTACATTATTAAATAATAATGTTATGATTTGAAATCAATTAGTTCTTGTTTATAAGTGCGTTAAATAAAAGAGTGTTCTTTAAATAAATTTTAGAGGCACCAAGTTCAGAATAACGAATATAATTATTTAAATTTCGTCCTCATACTACTCAACAACTACCGTGTCACTCTCCCCCACCGAAACTGGCCAAATCAGTACGGCCTATTTCAGTGTTGATGTAATCTAAAGATGTTACAAGTAAAGAATGAATATAACTAAAAAAATAAAAGAAATCTGGTTAACGCTACACTAAGTTATAGTTTTCTTGGCATTAACGGGCAGAAAGCTATTTTGATATTTTTCGCATACTATACACTAAAAAAAAATCAGTTTTCGTACCTATTTCAATAATATCTACTATATCCATCCGTAGGCACCATGTGCCAGAATGTAGTACAGTAAGATGAAACTGTTTTAACACAAGATATGAAAATTACTTTAAAAAAATCTAATAAATTGCAAGAGAAAAATATCTCATAGTATTAACCATATCTTTAAAATCCATCCATGTTTTGTCAAAAAGTGTAATTTTTAAAAACATCGCGCCATAAAGTATGGATCTACATTTCATTGCTAATAATATGCGTTTTGTAAACACCGGGAATATTTCATAATTTTTTTGAAACAGTGATTTTATTAGTATAATGGATTAAACGAACAAATTAAAATTAGCTGCAGCAAATTAATATTAAAACTAGCAAGATTTTATAAAAAAATCTATATTTTGATTGTAGGAGATTCATGAAAAAAAAAATTTTACCACTCTTCGTAATATGCAAAAATGCAAATTAAATCAAAACGGATTAGGTACTAATAATTATAAAATCAAAAAACATCATATCATATGTTTTAAGGTCAAATTACTCATATATATATATATATATATATATATATATATATATATATATATATATATGCTGCTAAATAAATGAATTTCATAATAGCTATTTTTTTTACATATTTGATTTAGATAAAAGAATGTGTGTCATACCATGATAAGTTCTGTAAAAATAATGTTTATAAAAAAGAAAATCTGGTAAAAACTATAAGTTCCTAACATTCATTTTTTCCTGTTAACCTTTGACAACTTTTATAAGACAAACAGTTGGAGCTGTAAGAAACTATAATTGTTTCCTGTAGTAGTAAAATTTGGGTAAAAATTCAATATGGCGGAACAAAATAGCGATATAATAAAATGTTTCAAAATCTAAATATAAAAGCTACTTATTAAATTTTATTTAAAGTTTAGTACTAAAATTAAGAGTGATATTTGGATGAACTGGTAAATCTTTGGTAAGAATGCGATATGGAGGAACAAAACGGCTGACTAGTATATAGTTTTTAAATCAGTAAAAAATTATTTATTAATTTAATTTCAAGCGATATAGAGATGAATTGGTAAAATGTAGGACTGATTCTTTATGGTGAAACCAAATAGCGGCCCATTAGACTTAAAAAAAAATTGGTGTTAGCCCTTATCCGTAATGACACTATTCTTGTAATAACAAAAATTAAAAATAAGACAAGTTACTTTATTAACCGACTTTAAAAAACAAGAGATTTAGACCTCTATGTATGTATCTGTGTTTGTATGTATATATGTATATATGTATGTTATTTGTGTATGTCCGCGATTTTCTCCGCAACTATTAAAGAGATTTGAACGGGGTTTTCAATATGTTATAGAACAACATTCCAGGGTGACCTTAGTACAAAAAACAGCTTGTGAAGGGACACGGCGCGTGCATAAAAATACAAGAAAATAGAAATAGGTAATATAAAAATATAACCGTCTTAAAAATATATTAAATGAAAGTAAAAAAGGCGAAATTAATAAAAAACACTGAAAAATAAAAAGTAATAAAGCTTAAACATTATGTATTAAATGGGATGTTTAACCATATTATGTCTTAAAAATGTATGAATTCGAAAAGAAAACAACTAATATAAAACGTTTAGTACCTAATAATCAGTAGTTTACGCAGACTTCAGTAAGTCAAATCTTTAAGATGGTTTAAAATGTTGTTTTTTACTTTTCAGTGCTTCTCTGTCGACTCTATTTTTTTCAAGCCTTTTTTTTTATCATCATCAATTATTATTTTAAGTTAAGAAACTTAAACAATTAAAAATTAAAGAGTAGTAAAAAAAGAAAAAAAACTAAAATGTTAAAAAATGCAATGAATTATATAATTATAAATAGCAGCAAAAAACCGTTGAATTAAATTTACCCGAGATCCAAATTAAAAAAAAATTCTTCTTTTTTGTCAAGAATGATCCAGTTAAGTTCCGTACGTAGTTATTTAGCAATACGTTGATATTCATATTGTGTTATCTTTTACTTTTTTTAATAAATGGAAGGATGCATTTCAAGGGAAATCTAGATAAAAGTTAATAATACAAATCTTTCGTTAAATAAGAAAGAAAAGGATAAGACAATTTGTATATTTAAGTATTATTAAATAGCTACGTACGGAACTTAACAGGGTCATACTTTAGTTTTCTTGATATAAAGAAGAATTATTTATAACGAGGGAAGTTCCTGATAATATAAAAATATTTCTTTTAGTACATTATAAGGAGTGTTTCTATTTGTCCTATAAAGAGGTAATATAAAGTGGTATAGCTAAACCGAAGATAGTTTAAAGAAACTTCAAGTTTTTTTATTACTTATTTTGTTTACTTATTATTTAAAGGTTTTTTATTTAATATATAGGCATAATCAACAAAAAGAAATCTAAACACTTATTAGTTCAATTCATATTAGTACGAAGGAGTTGTCGATACTTTTATATAACTTAAAAATTTTATTAGCGGGCGCTAACGGCTTTATTACAGTCGTACCAATTTAAAAACTCGTATATATTTAATTTTAAGCTAATAGGTCGCAAATATTAAAAAAGTTACTTGAGAGAGGCTTTTGAGAGATTTTTTAGTTACCTCTTGTATTAAATAATAAGTAGGGCCAATTTCACGTCACATGTTGATCAATAGGGTGTAGATTTTAACAACCTAGACACAAAAAGCTCGTTAATAAGTAGTTACAGTTCAATAATACTCTTTTAAAAATCCGGTTGTGATTGTTATGCTTCCCAGGGACTATTTTAAGAGTTTAAACAAAACCAGATGTTTTACGATTTAAACTTCAGGGAGTATAGATATAAATTTAAATTGTAAAATTCATCCTTATTAGAAAAATACGCTTTATGTCCGCTCCATATCGAACTATAGGTAAGAGGATTTACGTTCCATACCAGAGTTCCCTTAAATTATAATATGATTCTTTTTTTATTTGCATATTCTATACCGTTATAGTGATAAGTGTGGTTAAGAGCTATAGAAAGACGGAGCATTTAATTTTTTTTAAGATAATTTTATATGTTTATTTTTACCCTGTTTGAAAACAAAATTGAACTGGTTTTTAAATGTATATTTATAAAAAACTTATACAAAAATAAATTGAATTTTTAATTGTCATTGGTTTCAGATATAGCAGAGATAATATAGGATTATATTACAAGAGTTTTTCTTATTAAAATTGTAATTGTTTTCAGCCATTGTCAAAATAATAATTTTGGTGTCATAGTAGGAAAGCTTTCATGGCTGGAGTCGTTTAGGTCAGGTAATTCCAATTTAACACAATCTAAACCCAAGAACCACGATTTCTTAATTTTGGTGCCATTTGTTGGGAAACGTAATTCATGTCTAAATCCAAAATCATCATCACGGCGATACAAATTACACATTAAAATTATATAATATTTATTCGACAGAACATTATAACTTTAACAACGTTTCTTTAAGGAAGAAATTGTAAACAAATATATTTTGAATGGCAAGCCGTGACTTCATGTTTTGAGTTAAAGATTATTTCTAAAACAATTTTTCGAAATAGTTCCGTTGCCTATATTAAAAAAAAATTAAAGGACCATTGACGATTTATGTTTTCATGTTTCGATTCTATTTGCTTTCATAAATATAAAATAATTTTTTTATAAATAGAATTTTAGAAAATACTGTAGACAATGTTCTAGTTTTTATTAAAAACGAATTTTCTGCTAATTTATAGACAAAATCGTCTTTCCGTCGCGTGCGTTGGTTTAATTTTTTTCGAAAAAAATCACGTAATATAAGTTTAAATATAAACTTTCTTAAATGAAGTAAAATAAGTAATTTCTTTTCTAGGTTTTTCCATGCAATGAAGGCGATTGCGAAAAACTGTTGGCATTTGCAGTTGCTTACCAAAGATTTGAAGCTAGCACAATAAAAGAAAACGTAATCAATTTCAGACTTTTTCTCGCAGTTTTATAACGCATTTGTCTACAGTGTAATACTAAATAATTGGATTGACCTATTACCTTCCCATTAGAATAGTATATGTGTCATAGTTTTAGTTATATATGTATAACTAATATCAGGCAGTGTTAACAAAAACCCGAACTATTGTATCATTTTTATGCAAAACTTATTATGCTCTTGTATGTGAGTTTTTTCTTTTTCAACCCTGTTTTTCAATCATAACAGTTGGTCTACGTATGCAATGCAATAAATAATTTACTCTCCTTTCATTGCACCTAAATTATGACTTTAAATTTTAGATTTTAGAAGTATCGTATATTTGTAAATTTTTGGAGATTAAAATTTGTTTTAAATTTTAAGTCGGCTATTTATTAGAAAAAAAGAAACGCTCAAAAAATATCGAAAAAGAGAACAAATAAAGGTTTAGAAGACGTCTTAGAGTAAGATTTAGTACTGTCCTGTTAAAAATGTAGCTTAATCCTGGACATTGCCATCTTACTGTTGCTTCTTCGCTATGGAATGTTAGAAATTACTTAGTAAACTGCCAGCTACTGAATATACACATAGATATAGATGGGGGCCCGACAAGGGCGGCACTTAGGCTCGCTGGGGCCCATTGTGCTATCCCCCAAAAAGACGTCGGGGACCAGGAGCATACTTTTTTTTTATGCAGGGTACTAGTTACATTACATAATGTTTTAAACTTATTTTTGGTGTGCAAAGCCATAGCAAGAGCAAGGCATCTGAGACACCTGTCTCAAGCACCATAACAAAATAGGAGCCGAATCTCGGCAAATTTTAAAACATTTTTTGATTTTTTAGCGGTCAGTTTTTACTCTCCATCATAACAAAAATTAACTAAAATCTGCTTTTTTGTTACCAATTCTTAACCGGAACTTCCCTAGTTATAAATATTTCCTTTTATTAGGAATAGTAAATTGTGACCTAATTTAGTTCAGTACATGGTCATTTAGTAACACATATATAATATCTTTTCCAACATTTTTATTGGGCGCCATTTTGTTCCATCTTATTATATTCCTACCAATATTTTATCAGTTCCTACCTATACCACACTTGAATTTTGGACACAACTTAAAATAAATTGAATATGTACTTTTTAAATTGACACACACCTCCATTTGGTTACGTTGTTGAATTAATACCAGTTTATCCCAATGTCATATTTATTTTTTTTTGCATAATTTGAAGTCAATTAAATAAGATTTCTTTACGTTGATTTTTTAAAAAATATATTTGGCCGTCATTTCATTTGGCCATCTTGAATTCGTACCACCACTTTACCAATTTATCCCTATATCGTACTTAATGCTTGCGCAACATTTAAAATTAATCTAAGTAAAGAATAGTTTTTTCAAAACGATTTTTTTAAATATTTTATTAGGCTGCCATTTTGTTTTGCTATCTTAAATCCATACCAAATGTTACCAGTTTGTTCCTATATAACACCTGATTTTTGGGCAAAATTTAAGAAAATTGAATAATTTTTTTTATTGATAATTTTTTTAACGTTCAATAGGTCTCCATCTTGTTCCGACATATTGGATTTTTACCAATATATTATCAGGTTTGGCCGACATTTCATTTCGCCATCTTCAGTTTACTAGTTCATCTCTATACCATAATTAGTTATAGCACACAATTAGAAATTAGTCCGTTAAGTTGTTTTTCAGGCTGATTTTTTATTATTTCTATTAAGCCGCCATTTTAATCCGCCATCTTGGATTTATACCAAAATTTTACCAGTTGGCTCCTGCATAATATTTGAATTTGGTGAATAATTTGAGATAAATTGGATAAGCAGTTTTTTAGTAATAATTTTTTTAATAATTCACTAGGCCGCCATTTTATATTGCCATATTGGATTTTTATCTAACTGTTGGAGGTGATCCCCATATAACCCTGTATTTTTGACCAAAATTTAAAGTCAATCGGGTAACTAACTTTTTAGCTATACCGCGAATAGACAGACCGACAGACATATCAACCGACGGAATCGAGAAAACATGTTTTTCGGTATCTAGGAACCCTGAAACGTAAAGATCGGAAAAATCTAGGAGGGTGATTTTTCACGATTACAAAACTTCCCTTTTAAGAGAGAAATAAAAATATACTTAGGTATAGAAAACTAAAATATTTTAAAGTCCGCGAGCTTTAAAGTGGCCCTCGGGCGTTAAAGTGCTACTTTTGCTCTCAAACAAGGGCATTAAAGTGAACTCTAACGCCCGGTTGGACATAAAATATTTAAAAATCAGCTGGAAGATAATACTTATTAAATTAATTTCAATTTTTGTGCAACATTTAAGTGTGATATAGAGATAAACTGGGAAAGTTGTGGTACGACTTGAAGATGGCGAAACAAAATGGCGACTAAATTAAATTTTTAAAATATTAACCTAAAAAGTGTTGTTGAATTGACTTTAATTTTACAGAAAAATTAAATATGAAAAAGGGTACCAATTCAACACGACGATGACTTAACAATATAGCGGTATTTGTCAATGTTAAAATTACTTATTGCATTTATTTTAAATTATGCCCAAAAGTCAAGTGTAGCATAGGTAGAAAATGGCAAAATATTGGTAGGAATCTAAAATAATGGAACAAAATGGCGTCCAATAAAAATGTTTGAAAAGACAGTATATCTAATACATATATACTGTGGCTATGTACTGAACTAAAATGGGCCACACTTCACTATTCCTGGCAAATAAAAAGAAAATCATAATGAGGAAGTTCTGGGTGAAACAAATTTACTAATTTTATATACAATGCTTACAATCCCTTTTTTAAGTGTTCCTCGATTATCACTGAAAAGGGGTCAATATGTAAGTAGTAAAATATATTTTTTGCACCATTTACATAAACAGCTTACTGTGTTGGGTTGCGCCCCGCAGCCTGAATGAATTATGCTACATGAAAAATTGGAATTCTCATAGTTAGTTAAATGTTATTGACAGGTCAATATCATATTCTGTCTGTTTCATCAAACATCTTCATCTTCCCTACAGAGACAGACAATAAAAAAACCCACAAAGTATACGAAGACTTGTCGCTTCAGTGAATAACCACAATGAGGGAAAATATTGAATGAAATTAAATTAAATTCAATTCAATGGCAATGCACTTTTTATAGAATGGTACCTAGTGCCAACATTGTATATGGTTTGACAGTTTGTTGAAACACCTAACGTTAAGTTCCGGGTCGTCATATTAGTTTGCATATGCATATTGCATAATTTTTTGCTTAGTCTTACTTAACTGCAAGATCGGCCAAAAAGTTATTTTTTTATGAAATTTCATAAAAAACCTAAATATATTTCTTATAAAATCCCTAAACTTAAGTTTATATTACAGTTTTCAAGGTGAATTTTAAGGTTTAAATTTTTAAGAGCCATAAAACTTTCCAAATAAAACTGAGCTTTGAAAACCGATGGCTTCAGTACATTATCTTGTTTGCAATAGTTGATTAATAGAGGTATGCCATGGAAACCAAAGATATTCAAATATGTCCTTAAATTTTGAGATGTTTGAAGGTTTGTTGAAATTTTCTTTACTCAGATTATTTTAAGTGCCTATTTACGAAGCAACAACAACTATAGTGGAGTTAAACAAGAACTGAGGCTTAATAATGCTCATATGCAAGTTCCTGGTAAACAGATATTTAAATTATTGTATAAAAAGTTCCAAGACAATTCGGGGTTCTTGAGGAAAAAAGAATAGTGAATATGGATGAAAATGCTACTATAAACATTTTTCTTGTTCCACAAGGAAATTGCTATATATTAGCCAGTTTAAATTTGTACGCAGCGACAAATAAATAAAAGTGTAGAATTTGGTTGTATCATCTTGGAAAATATTCACCAAGAAAATAATTTTTTAGAGATAGTTCTCTGGAGCCTACTTGTTCAACAACTGGCGTGATTTACCGAAAAATTACTAATGGGCTACCGAAAATCAATCCGTAAGCTTTTATAGTGGAATAAAATTATTGCACCATATACTTTTTAAAGTGTTCTTAGATACCATATATTAAAAATACAATTTCAAAACGATCGGGCTCCATAAACATTTATAAATATATGCAAATATTATTCAGGATATAGAATATCCAATAAAACTAATAAATTTGTTAAATAAAAGCTATACCTGTTTAAAAAAGATTCAAACAGTTTACGTAGAAAGTATAAGTGACCCGGTAAAGCACTTCTACTGTTTAATATTGCCTAAATATTGATTTTTTCTTTTATATTAAAAAAAATCTTTTTACTTCCAAATCCGATCTTATCAAATGCAAGTATTTGACATTTATAAGTAAATATCTGGAACACACAAAAGATTGATATAGAGTGTGGTATTTAAGATATCTCTACAATTTTATATAGAATAAAAATTAATTAATACGGAGACAATATTAAAAAAAAACTTCTGAACCGAAAATTTAATTTGAGCGTATTATGTATTATATAAAATATATTTATAATTGACCATAAAATCTAAAACAGTTACTTTGGCTCAAAAGAAGAGAGAAACTAATAGAAAGAGATAACTGAGAAGCAAAACGTCACCGAAAAAATCTGAGTGTGGATTCGTGATCAGTGGTCGAAAATCCAACGGCCTACCAAAAATCATGAAAATCGGCGATGGTAAATGTAAGTAACAAATTACCGAAAAAACTACTAAAAATATATGAATTGTTCAACTGAGGGTATTTTTTTATTTCCAATTGTTATTTTTTTCAAATCTTGACGTTTCAGAGAAAACCATAAAACTTTTGTACACAATATTTTAGATCTCTCTTTAAATTTAGCCCTGTACATGTTAGATTCGATATATGTGTATGTTTCTAAGCAAGTATTTCACAAGATAAATTAAAGGAAAAGACATGGCCTACGTTCTTATATACAGATTGTTTGCTGTGACTGTTGGACAGTAATTATTATCACTTCGTTGTTGAATATCTTGAGATTTATTTTATATTATGATGACAAAATTTTGTCAAAAAAATTATATATATATATATATATATATATATATATATATATATATATATATATATATATATATATATATAGGTATGTATATTTATATGTATATATATATATATATATATATATATATATATATATATATATATTGTGTCGATTAATTTTGTCTATATCATAGAAATTTACGTATATCATTATCCTACGAATTATTTGTTTAAAAACATACATTTTGCTGTTTTCAATACAATTCATTTAAATACAAAATAAAACTTAAGATATCCAACAACGAAGTTATAATAATTACTGTCCAACAGTCACAGCAAACTATCTGCATATAAGAACGTAAGCCATCTCGTTTGCTTGAAAGTCATCACAGATCAGAAATGTAATATTTCTCATTTAACAGTCTAAATTATAACAATGTAATCGCATAGTTTAATTGGAAATATGTTAAAAAGTATATGGAAATAGTATAGGTATTATATACGAAAAATATTTAAAAATCTTTGGAGATTTAGTTTTGTATTAGTTTTATAGGTTGTCCCATTAAAATATAACCAAAAAATATCGTCTGAAAGAGGTTTTTCGGTACGTTACCGGGTAAACCGAAAAGATCCCTGATACATCGGCCGGTTGCAGAAAGCTCAATAAAAGTTTAGCATGTTTAACGGAATGTCAAACTTGGCATCGAGTTCCTAGATTTCTGTAGCAGCTTGTCAAATCCGGCTAAGCTCGGTTAAATATTCTAAACAGCAATTAAGTTTTGTGCAATCGGCGGAAGATATTAATTACATGACAAAAACATTTATAGTAAATAGTTGTATTTATTTTCAATTGTTTTTTTTTAACGGAATTATTCATTGAGATTTTTGACGTTTCGTTCGTCATTTTATCGGAAAGAGTTAAAAAATATTGAGATATGGTGTCATACATGTTTTATAGTTAGAATTTTGTGTAAAATTCAAAAATAAAACAACATACAGGTTGTTCCATTAAAAGCCGGAAACGACCTCTAATAAATTTTTGATTATAAACCAATTAACCAAATACCTATCGCTCTTAAATTTAAAATTCGTAGCGCTATACTTTATACTAAAAGTTTTTATTTTTCTTGGGCATAGGTTTGATTAATAAAAGTCTTTTTCTTCAATTAGCTTCTTGTTGAAGCGAAACGTCGAGCTAGTTGCAGAAAAAAGTTTCATTAATCAAACTTATACCCAAGAAAAATAAAAACTTTTAGTATATATATATATATATATATATATATATATATATATATACATATATTTATATATTTATATATTTTTATTATATTATATTAGTTTTATTTGGTTCGTCAGGATTTGCTAAAAATTAAACAAATGACATTGAAAATTAAGTAATCCTGCATAATACAGTTTTATTAGATGGGTTTTTTTTGCTGATTTTAATATACCAAGTTTGATAACCTGAAGTTCTAAAACAACGGATAAAATGTATAAAAACCCAACCGTAAGAGACAATACATTAAAAATAGAGAGACCATATTAACTTGTAGCAAATATATAATAAATTGGAATACACTCAATAATTTTTTCTTAACGTGAATTTATTTTAACATTTTTATGAAGAATGACTTTTAATCAAGGAACAAAAAATTATAAAAGTCACTCTGTATATAAAATTTTTGGAATACCATGCAGAAATGCAAAATAAACTATATTAAAACTGAAAATAAAACTTTTAAATTGGTTTCACTTTCACAGGACGGTGAAATACGTTGACCAATGTCATATGCTGCATCTAACAAAACTTATATTCATTTTTGGACGCCCTGTATATTCTGATCAGTCTTTACTGTACTTCTTCTCCACATGTTCAAGATCTACAATTACTAGTAGTACATGGGTCCACAGTCTAGAGGTACTGAATCAGTTTTGCCTCTATTAGCTACGTTTAATTCAAGGTTAAAAACTAAAACGTATATCCAATTTAATGTCGAAAAAACGTCAGCAGAGAAATGTTTCACTGTTAGGAGATAAACGTGTTTTATTTTGTTTACTCTTACTTTACTACAATTCATTTGCACAGTAACACATTAGTTTAGCAAATAACTACACCACCTACATTACCTGCTTACATCTTGACCGCAGATCTGGTGTGTGCGAATCATTGCCGAACCCATTCAGTAATTCTCTAGAAAGTACTAAACACGATTCAAAGCTAAGAAATATCTAGTCAACAACTGTTCTGTTTATAGATTGACTTCTTTATTCTTAATATTGGCGCAAAGTTCCTCTTGAACAAGGCAAACAGCGTATTTTTAATCTACGTACTATACCTAAATGGATAGGATAACTAATATTATGAACTGTTTGATGATTGGTGTTTTTCCAAATTCACGTCGCCGGTGGATAGCCTCTTGGTTTGGAAGCAGAGATCACTCAATATATAAATATAATGCAAGGACAAGGGCTTTTTTACATTTTTTGTAGTTCGTTTTTCCTGTTTAAATTTAGATCTAACACCATTCTGTTACCCCACTCCGTCTTCTCAAAAATAAAAATACATAGCACTAACACTCTAGAATAAGCCACTACTATAAACTTAACACTAAACACTCTAGTACAAACTACTCTGCCTCCTAGAGCGTGTGGTTATTGATAGTGTGCAACAATTTTCCTTTTCAAAATACCTACAAGCCAGCAAACCTGTCTGCAAGCGAAGGCATGCTATCGTCTGCTATATTTTTTACATACACACTAAGCGAACGCATGTTCCTCTCTCTGCAGCCATATTTATTCCTTAAGTGAGTACACGTCTTTAGATGCATCAGAAACCACTGTTATTATACTATGAATAGATGATCCAATAAATGAAAAACAAATGGACCCTAACTTTGTATTGTGTTCAATATAGTGTTAATTTCGCTATGATGCATCCCTTTAATAGAAATTAACGAGAGGAATAAATCCCTAATCTCAAGGTCATCTTCCGTAAATAACCGCTGTGGTGTCTGATGATATGGAACATACTTGTCGAAATTTTTATTAGATTTGGGCAAACGAAATTTATTCGAGTTTGCAGAGTGATATACGGTGGTTCCCCTTTACAGGTATGCGACAAATTAGTATGGAACCATTTGCAACAGTTAGTCTTCGGGTTAGGCCAACAACTATGAGCCTCCACCATCAACAAATAATTTTCCAGGTGGAAGGGGAGTTGCTGACGAATAATCTCGCCTCCTAACGGACCCTGATTTTTAAGAGGCAAGGGACGAGATTGGCTCTCGGAGACACATATGTTTACTTTTCCTTTGGGATCAATTTTTTTTCAAGGTTCGCCTCTAAGTTTCCCGCCTCCAAAGCGGACGGCATACCTGAGAGATCGAATTCTGTAATGACTTTAAATTGATAAAATAAAGAAAAATTCGACGAATAGTGTTCAACAAAGATTAAACGCATTGAATATGGATCATTACAAAAAGTATGAATAGAAGTGGGTTCTAGAGGTTCACCTGGGAACAGATCAAAGTCCGTTTGTGTGCACCTATCTACTTGTAGGCGTTTCTTTATACTTATGTAATTTTTAACATAACTTTATTATTATGTACAAACACAGAATGGGACTCGTTACAGGGCTACTGACAGTGCAGCCTCTGCATATATATATATATATATATATATATATATATATATATATATATATATATATATATATATATATATATATATATATATATATATATATATATATATATATATATATATATATATATTCTTATATTTTCACTAAACTGTGTAGGCACACCTCGGTATAATAAAAAACAAAAGTATTTTAAAATTTTTCGCACGCCGCATACCCGACCGCCCCCCTAAAGCTCGAACCGTCGCCTCTATCGAAAAAACTCACACCACGAAAAATTTGCGCCACCCGAAAATACGTACGACCGACCGTTCGAGTTGCGGATGCGGTGGTCCGTTTTGCGATTGTAGGCCAAAAACCGTATTTTCGGTTATATAATCGCAGATAACTCGTAAACCGTGCCTCCTATCGAAAAAACTCATATCACTAAAAATGTACAGAAGCTCTAAACGCATACGACGACGTATGTGAAGATTCAGTTTACGACGCTCCGTTTCGCGATTATAGGCCAAAAACCATATTTTCGGCTATATAATCGCAGATAACTCGTAAACCGTGCCCCCTATCGAAAAAACTCATACCACTAAAAATGTAGAGGAGCTCTAAACGTATACGACGACATATTAGGATCCAGTGTACAGTGGTCCGTTTAATAAAATTAAAATTTGTTTTTTTAAATAATTGGGAAATTAAAACTTATGTTAGGTGTTAGGTATTTGCTTTCAGGTATTTTCACTCTGTAGCAAAGTTTTTTGTTTAATGGACTATTAAGATATGAATAATGCTAATATATATTTATATATATATATATATATATATATATATATATATATATATATATATATATATATATATATATATATATATATATATATATATATATATATATATATATATATATATATATATATATATATATATATATATATATATATATATATATATATATATATATATATATATATATATATATATATATATATATATATATATATAATCTGGAGGTATTTAAAAGTAGGTCAGTTATGAATTTTGGCGGTGACGATATGGCGGACAAATTTTGTTATTGGTGAAAAATCGATTGAAAATCGGTATTTGGAATATTTAAGAGTGATAAATATAAAAATAAAATTCTAAAATTGCGAACCAACTTCATCCAATTTAAGAGGGAAGTATTGTGATCGTGAAAAAATCACCCTCCCAAGTTTTTACAGATCTTCATATTTTAGGGTCCCTAGATTGACTTTTGGTCCAAAAAATTTCATATAGAGGTGATACGATATAACATTTTGGAAACTATCCATTTTGTTAACTCGTACCACAACTTTACCAGTTTATTTCTACATAATACTTAGTTCTTGCACAAAAATTAAATTTAATGTAATAAGTGGTATTTTCAGACTGATTTTATAAATATTGTATTGGGCCGTTATTTTGTTATGCTATCTTTCATTCATATTAAAATGTTACCAGGTCATTTTTATTGTTTTGTGGAAAATTTGAGATAAATTGGATAATTAGTTTTTTAGTAATAACTTTTCAACATTGTTCCGTTATATTGGATTTCTACCACAATATTACCAGGTCATCCCCGTATGACCCTTATTTTTTGACCAAAATTGAAAGTCAATCGGGTAAGTAGTTTTAAAGCTATGCCGTGAACTGACAGACAGACCGACGACGGAATTGATAAAACATATTTTTTGACATCTAGGGAGGCTAAAACGTGACTATATGTAAAACCCGATAGGGGGATTTTTTCACGATTACAAACATTTTATTTAACCGCAATTTGGTTAGTCCATCTTGAATTAGTAGCACAATTATAGTTGATAGTTGGTACATAATTTGCAATCAATCCATTAAGTAGTTTTTAAGTCTGAATTTTAAAATATTTTATTAAGCCGCCAATTTGTTCCGCCATTTTGGATTCGTACCAAAATGTTACCAGTTGATTCCAATACAATCCTTGATGTTTGTGCAAACATTGAGATAAATGGTTTTTTAATAACATTTTTTTTTATTAAGCCGCAATTTTCTTTTGCCATATTGGATTGTTTCCAAAATGTTGCCAGGTCATCCCCATATTACCCGTAATTGTTAACCAAAATTTAAAGTCAATCGGGTAGGTAGTTTTTTGTCTATGCCTCGAACAGACAGATAGACGGACCAGACCGGCGGAATTAAGAAAACATATTTTTCGATACCTAGGGACCCTGAAATGTGATGATCTGAAGAAAGTCTCGGAGAGTGATTTTTTTCACTATTACAAGACTTGCTTATTACAGGAAACTCTTCCGACTTGAAGAAAAATTTGATTCTTATTAACTAATCCTGCGATATTTCTTCAGATCTTCACGTTTCGGGGTCCCTAGAAGCCAAAAAACATGTTCTCTCAATTCTGTCGGTCTGTTCGGGGCATAGGTAACTACTTACCCGAATGACTTCATATTTTGGTTAAAAACTAAGAGTAATTTGGGAATGAAATAATAACATTTTGGTAAAAATCCAATATGGCGTAACAAAATGGCAGCCTCAGGAAACATTAAAAAGATTATTACTAAAAAAATACTCTCGAATGTTACATAAGAACAAACTGGTAACATTTTGGTAGGAATTCAAGATGGCAAAACAAATTGGTGGCCTAATAAAATATTAAAAAAAAACAGAACAGAAATTTACCCATTTTACGAATTTTGAGACACTAGCTTTAATTTAAAGATTTCTTACCTTTTTGGGTAAGTTTAACAATTGGCATTAAAAAAATTATATTCTTTATAGCCAGACCATTAAGAAATTTCATATAAATACAAAAAGAAATAAAAATAACATTACAGATATTATTTTTATAAACATTATATCAAGTACGCAGTGTCTTAGTTCCAATAATAATTAAACTGACTGTTTTGTCTGAAAAACATTAAGGTATAAGCACACATTTAACAAACGTATCAATACTGTATTTCCGTGAAATTGAACTGTCCAAGTATTATTTCGAAATCAACCAAAAAGTTACGAAATGATGGCAAGATCTTACACAGCGATCAGTTCAATGGCGAGCAACGCGTATTATGTTTCCTTCTAAATTTGCTAGAATTATTGCATTGTGGTTGTAGTAATGTTTTAATATTTCCATAGGATGCTCGCGCAATGGTATGGAATTCGCCATAGAATTCTTTCTGTTTTTAATTAATACTATTTGTATACTATTTTATTTATAGCCATACCTTTTAATTTTTTTTGTGACAAATATAACTATGTGAGAAATTAACAACGTAAGACTCCTGTATAACCACAAGCTTGGCCAACATCAACAAATAAAAAGTCAAATTGATATTTTGACACAGGTTACTATGGTACTAAACAAGCGAAGCATACAAACTTAAATAGTTTCATTTTTGATAGATTGTCATCAAAAAAGTGTTTTCGAGGACTATTCAGAAGAAATCATTTGTACTCCTCCTCAATTATGGAGAGAAGCCCCGGAAAGTTTGGAAAAAATTAAATAATCGAATAAAATTGAAACATTATCGATATCCAATAAATATCGACATTTGCCTGAGTGGAAAGTGACATTTACCCAGGTAAATGTCACTTTTCATCCGCTTAAATGGCAAAGTCAGAAATATGTTTCTTTCAATATCTTAAAATGTCAGAAATGTGAACATTACATACGTGGTTGTAAATAAACGATTTTTTTTCCTTATATTGTTCTTTTCCTTACCTCAATACATGCATTAAGGCATATTTAATGTTATGTTAATGAAAACAGCTCATCCCATTAAAACATTTCGACAAATATTTTTGAAATAGTTTTAATTGGCTAACAGAAAACATGAAAATTGAGAAAAGAAGTCAATATTGAAAGGTATTAATTAGATAGGTAATTAAAAGATAGATATAATTGGCAAACATATTACTACTTGGTAATATTTAATGTAAGTTTTTATATTCCGATATTTTTTTTACTTATATTTCTTCTTATTCTTACTAGAATTTTATTGAACAGGTTTACGCGATTTAGTAAACACGCTTAATTTTTATATGGTAATGAATTACTTAAACTCTTAGTTCGCCAGTTATGTTTCGCTTATGTCACTGTCATTTTGTAATTGTGACATTTAGAAAAATTATTTGTTCAGTTGTTAAAAATGTCATCTTAAACCTATAACTGTCAAGTTAGACCTAGTCTAAATTTAAACCTCTTTATTGAATACGTATATATATGTTGTCCAAATATTCACTCTTAAATACCCCCATATATACGATTTGCACAAACTCCAACCTTCGTACGGCAAGTTAACACTACCATTTTTAATGATAAAATGTTGACAACAAAGTAACAATGTGCACTTTACATACTTCCAGATAGTTACCGGTTTTCAGTAGAAATTAAGAATTTCGTACGATATGTTGACGCCACAGCTTTGAATTTTAACAAGTAGATTAAAAATTCATAATTTGCACTCCAATATACCAACATGTTCATATTTTTAGTCGAATCGAACGACAAATAGCAATACATGTCAGCTCTCTTAAATCTTTTATATACGAAAGTACGAAATGGCATTGTCAATCGAACTGTATACGAATGCTAAATTTGAAGTGAGTCGAAAAGTCCAAGTGAGAAAAATACATTAGATGATAATAAACCCTAAGAGACAGCTCTCTATTTATCAGAAACGTGTTAAATGGAGGTATGTACAGCTTATTAGCATTTCGAGTTTCATATTTATTTACGACACATTCTTTCAGAAACTTGTCAATATTTTTGTGTATATCAATACCGGCTTCTAAAGTATACCTGCTAAATATTGTTAATATTTTATTGCACAAAAATAATTGAAGATATTATTCAGTTTTTCTCAGTGCAAACATATTTCTCAGTATTCACTTTTGCAATATAAATTTGATTGATTGACGCCTATACTATTTCCCCAACAGAGTAAGCCATATTGCAACAGGGAGTTTACACAGTCATAGCAATAATTTTTTAAGGTATGCAGACTGCGTACTTTCCAAAGCTGATAAAAAACAAAGCTGTTTGATGATAGCCTTTTGACCATATTTTTAATGTAATTTTTAAAAGATAAAAAGCTGTTAATACGTACATACAAAACTTTAGTGTTGTCGCTTTGTTTAAGAGTCTTATTACGAGTATTACCTCTAGTCCTTACTAACAAGCTTTTTATTTGCTTTACTTTAGCTGAAGAAAAAATCAGCAAGTCGGTCTTTAAAATATTTAAATTCAAATCACACCAGGTTTGCGTCTCCCTGACACAAGTACTCGCCTTCGTGAAAAGGCAAGACATATCCCGATCAGCGACAATCGACGATGTGTCGTCAGCAAAAAGTGCCAAGAGTCCTTGCTGTACCTTTAAAGGAATACATTAAACTGCTGGATAAAATAGAGATTATTTCGAAAGATATACTTATTATTTTTGTATTACTCTAGAAACCTTGCAATAAACCGACCAATTACATAGTTGTATTCTTTCGAGATTATGTATTCTTTTTTAATTTTCATAAACATTAATAAGTATCTAATACGAATATCTAAAACTAGACCTTAATATTCCTTTTAAACCATTTAATCTACATGATAATAATCCAGGTAAAGGTTCCAATAAAAGCTGTATTAACAAAATCATAAATTGGGGATAGACTTAATAGAAAGATTCATAACAAGCCAAGTCTCGGTCAGAGCCAGTTTGTGGTTTGTTTGTTTTTATTTATATTCAGTGCTTTTAACATTCCGATTAAATTCAAAAATTTAATCAAATTACAACATTTCTTTTATAGTGTTGTTATCTAGTGGAGGACCTGACGTTAGGATTAACCTCATTTTTTCAATCTTTTTCGAGTTCCTTATTTCTATATACAGTATAGGATAAACCAATTTAGGAATGAGACAAAGTACTTCTGTGCATCCCGTTTTATTGTCTTGTTTCGACGAACATCTTATTCTAAAAGTTAAAAATTTCAATTTGTTCTTTAGTAATTAATTTGCAATATCTATAAGCACATGTAAACATTAGTTTCCTTTAAGTAATTGTTAGTTTATAAATTTATTATTCATTTAATTTTTAAAATGTTTCCTTTGTAGTTGTAGAAAAACTATGGTGTGAAACACATGCAAAAAGCACATTTCATACTCGTGTGGTCGCCGAATAACTGAGCCATGGCAGTTAAGGAGATAACGTTTAATAGGGAAAACAGAAAATTTTTTACCAATGTCGCTATGCAGAATATTATTAAATATATCAAATATATTGAAAAGTTCAGTATATTTTCCTTTGAGCCAGATAGAATAGGTTAAAATAACAAATTGAAAATTCACCAAGCATGTTAGATGGCCAAGCGTTTAATGAGTTATACACCTAAGTATGGCTGATTCAAATCCGGCTGGTCCCACCATTCCTCTCGAATTTAAAAGTAAAATCCACACAGGTAATTGTAAAAAGAGTCTACCATGCGCCATCTCATTTACGCCAGTTAGTGACCGGGCGAGGTTGGGTATAGGTCTATTTATACATACCAGTTACGTATCAGTGTCGGCATAGTTCCGAAAAATATTTATCATCAACACTGAATATAAAAAACGTTACTGTGTCGTATATTTGTAAACGTTTTCATTTAAATATAGATACCGATATTTTTTCCACTGACACAGATACATCGTTACGGAATGGAACGCATACCTCTCTGATATTTATAGATAGTTTTTATCTCGTGGAATAGTTAAGGCGAGCTGCAGATAGGCACCTGCTAGTTGGTAGTTCACTTATTAAAGGCTAAAGACTGTAGCGCAACCCTGAGTGTTATCGAGAATTGTTGGACGCAGCTTCGGTTAGGAGTAGGTGCCATCCATTTAGGCCTCGTTGCGGAAAAGAGACGTAAATAGTTAATAAAAAATACTTTCGCAACTTTATTATTGTTTAATATGACTTAAAAAAAGTATTTGTACTGCCCGGCGTTTTATTTTAATACTTTTTTTTTAGTCCTAAATTATTATAATTTAACAATAGCCTGTTCGATGTACAGCATGGTTATTTTAGCTTGACCAAATTTTAGTCTGCTATAACTTTCTTATTTTCCAAGATAACAAATTGTATCACTAGTTTCAAATTTGTGATAATACATATAAAGCGTCAATTGCCAAACACAAACCTAACTGGTATTTTTTTAAATGAGGGTTTTATAAACTTTATTTTCAAACAATATTTTTGTTCCTTTATTTTAATAACTGAAAAAGAATGAAGAAAAACTGCATCATAAGACCAATGCATGTGACTCTGTCTTCTTTCGTGACATTTCTCTTATAGCGAAGTTCTTTTCAATACTCTCGTTTATTTTTAAAGATAAAAGGATCGAACCCGGAATCCCGAGAAAAAGAACTATATATTAAAAGTAAAATATGCAAAGAGGCTGTAAATGGCTGTTATATTCATATATTTTACAATTGAGATTTTTTTTATATTCTTTAATGTTATATTAAGCTTGGTAACTATCTATATAATTAGTTATTTAGATCATTTTGATATTTTGAAAAATAAGGCAGTTTTATAGCAGATTAAAAAAAATGTAGAAAAGTTAAAATGACCTAGCACGCATTACTTAGGAAGGATCGAAATCGCATTCCTACAAAGTTACTATGTATTCGAACTAACGGGAACCTAAATTATACCTAGAAAACCAGATTATAAATTTTGAAGGGATTTTAAAATTTTGAACGGTTCTATGTGGCATTTAGATTCAGATACCTATTTAAATATTTTTGCATTTTTGCTCGTTATACAGAAAGATAGAATAATAGTTTGACACTTGTTCTTCCAGATATTTTTCGGGTTTTGTTATTTTTTTTCAAATTAATTCTCCAAAATTCAAAAAGTTTTTTAAATTATGTAATGCATTAGTTAGCCGACTGTAAGTTCACAGGCACATAACATTCCAGTTTAGTTTTTGTCTGTTTTTTTTTATTTTTATGGATACTACAGACATTTGTTGAAGAATATCTATACATTTTCATGGATATCCATAATATGAATACATTAATTATTAACCCTTTTCCAGGTATTTTGATTTTTAAAATTCAATCCGAAAATTATTATTATTTTGAGAGTAATGAAGTTTAAAAGTGTATTTTTAGCGTTAAGTTTTGGTTCGTTTTATTGTAAGAGTAATCTTTGTTTCTTACTATAAGGTTTTGTTCATGATCCAACGTTATCAATAAGAATGTTCTGGCACCTCCTCTAACTAGGTAACCTGTATATTTATATCTACATAAAAAACTTTATTTGCTGTTAAATAAATACAGACCGTGATAGCTAGGTAATTAGAGAGAAGACACTCTGAAATCTGCGGTCCGATCTTCGTATAGCTGCATTATTTTTCGTTCTTTTTTATCAAAACCTCTAATTCTGTTTGTAATCGAATTTTAATTGTCAAACTGCGTTTTTGTTAACCAAAGTTAAGCTTTTTTTGGTTTTGATTTTTAAATAAATTAATCTGAATTTATGAATTGGTACCATTATTAAAGTGTTTTTGAAACGTTACTATTAAGGTAAGCAATGCCTCGGAACGTGAAGGCGTTAACATTTAAACTATAATGCAAAAGACGAAATGAAGTAATTCACATTAATTACTTCTCTACTAACTACAAACGTTCACAGGGAAACCTTATTATAACTTATAGGTGGTGCCAAAAAGTCGAGACACTCATCTCTCAAATAGGCGCCTGATATTTTTTTCGTCTTACATTTCCTGAATTCGTGGCTATATCCATGTCTGTAGATATTGATTGAGGCAGCATGTATATCCTACTGTCTGCTTCTGCATTCTGCCCCTACGAGGAGGTCTCTATAAAGGCCTAAGAGGAATACTAAATTTGGAAAATATTGCTTCGTGATCGGAAAGACCTAATAAGTATATGCCATTTAAATAAATATATAGATCAGTAGTATTTTCTGTATCTTCAATAGCTATTACAGATATCGTGTATAAATGAAATCGTTGTTTTAATTCCCTTTAAGGTTTGACTGGAACATATTGGGTAACTTAAAAATGTTTTTTATCTAAACTAAATGGTAAAATTATGTACCGAGCTTGAACTTATACGATGTTTATAACATCTACAACACTAATCAGAGTAGATTTTATTTATAAATATGAAACACCAAGGCAAAACAAATTACATTATTTTGTATTATTAATAAGGTCGCATTTTTGTTTTATACACGTTCAATATCAATATCTACAGACATGGATATAACCAGGAAATCAGGAAATGTAAGACGAAAAACAATATCAGTTACCTATTTGAGAGATGAGTGTCACGAGAAACTTTAGGCATGACATAAACCTTTCCATTCCTTATACAGAATTAATAAAAAAATCAATTATTTACAATGCCATAAAACTTCACATTCATTTTCCAGGACATTTAAAAACAATCCCTACTTTTAAATTTTTTTTAAAAAAAAAAAACGAAAGCGTAGCTCGTTGAAAGACCTTTTTACTGCGTTATTGATATTTATAATGAATAAGTCTCATTAAAATGTTTTTATATGCTTGTACTTAAATCATGTTGCTGCAAGGCATTTGAATATATTTTATAAATAATGAACTGTCTGATAGTCCTTTAACATTAATTATTTTAAAGTTATACGTTTTCTTTTATTTTTCTAATACATTTTAATTACTATATTAGTTCAGCACACTTTTTGTTTAACTTTACTTATTTTGCTTGTATAACGATAACAAAACAGAGTTTAAGGTCGCGTAATTTTAATTTCAGTGTCATCGAAATTATTCACCTCGCATATGTATTGTTTATTTCCTTTTGTTAGGTCACCTGGATTCATTAACAGCTTTACGGGAATGTTACGAATATAACGAATATTATATTTATAATTTATGTATTTGCATTGACCTATCGAAAAATATAATTTTTTTCGATCAATATTCGTTTTTTCATTTTTTTTGTTTCGTTTTTGTTCTAAGGTAAATTTTGCTTTGTCCATAAAATTGTAACAATTTTTCTGCGACAATAAAGCATACTTTTGTTGTTGTTGTTGTTGTTGTTAGTTATAATTCCGCAACAAATAGTCTAAAATTAGTTTTATTTTCATTTAAACTATTCTATACTACAATTTTATAATCTTCTTATAAATAATATCTATAAAGAAACTAGTGCAGACAATTTGTTTGTTGAATTACAAGCTTTACCAGAAAATGTTAAAATACTCGTAGTTTCTCAGGAGTATTTAAATTTTAAAGTGTTTTAAAACGAACGGAAATTTTCGTGTGCAGACCAGACTTTAAATAATGGAGTTATTTTTAAATTTTTTAAGTGTCTACTATTAACTAAACATGAATTAGGCATATTAAAAATTAAATTCCCAAACAAGTTAATTTTTTAAAACTTTAGTAAACAAGTGAAAATTAAATAAGGAATTAATGTGAAATTTATATGAAAAAAAAAGTCGTTAGAGTTTTAAAAATATTAGTAGCAGTAACACCCGCTTAATTGCTAGATTTGGCACTGTTGCGTATTTATTAAATACATAGTTTTTTTCTTTTACTATTCCTAATTAATGTTAAACCTCTGTCTAATTTGGAAATATAAATTTGACGCATCTCATTTTTGCTTTTTACAGTTCTTATGTTATAACAATGGCTAGGGACATTACGCCTCATTTCGCTTAAAAGCATTTAAAACAAACATCTCGCATTTTTGTCTGTAACGTCACAACTGCATTTAAGTAATTTAGTATATAGCCCGGTCCTATCCAATTTATCATCGTTTTTGGCTCAAATTTTAGAGCCACGCATTTATATTTTCTTTGACATTAATTTGTGGTTTACCGACCTTTATTAATTTTTTAAGTTCAACATTAATTACGCATTAAAAATACACAGTCCATTTTTTCTTTCCAAATCCAGAGCTAAGCTGATCACTCTGCTCCCTAACAGTCAGAGTATTGCCAGTAGAACATCTTAGATTAGATGGATCATCCACTCGGACTCTTTGGTTCTATTTACATAAGCAGGATAACACGGGTTGTTTTGAAGCCATCTTTATCCGGATAGTTTTCGTTCTCGATTAATGTTGGACATTAGACGACAATGTTCGGCCATTTCATTATCGCTAAGCTAACAATTCTTTCAACAAAATAATACTGAAAAATGGTTTGCCTAGAACCTGCCATTATATATATACATATATATATATATATATATATATATATATATATATATATATATATATATATATATATATATATATATATATATATATATATATATATATATATATATAACGCCCGTCGTGCATGTCTCGCTTTATGTTGCTTATATATATATATATATATATATATATATATATATATATATATATATATATATATATATATATATATATATATATATATACTAGTCCAAGCATTTCGGAACTGATCAGAAAATTAACGCAGATGCTCCAGAAGGTTCAGTCTTGGCGCCTGCTCTATGTCTCTCCTACGTCCAGTGGCAGACTTATGAGAATTCGTGGTCCACCCATGGATATTTCAAACTTCACTAATGCTCTATTGATTTTCACAACAAAATAATAAAACTAAACAAAAAATTAGTATCACATCTAATTTTTGTGCAAAATCAATCAGTCAATTGTATAAAAATATATTTTAAACATTTTTTTGGCAGCCATTTTGTTCCTTCCTTCCTTAAATTCGTATATACAACACCTATTGCTTGTACAAAATTTGAAATCAACCTAATAAGTAGATTATTCAGGCTCATTTTTTATATATTTTATTAGGCCGCCATTTTGGTAATTGCCATCTTGGATTTGTATCAAAATATTACCAGTTCATTTCTATTTAACATTTGATTTTTGTCCAAAATTTGACTCAAACTGGATAAATAGTTTTTTAATAACAATTTTTTTAACATCATGTTACTAGGCTGCCATTTTGTTTCGTAATAGCTGATTTTTACAAAAATATTACTCATCTATATGTGATCCTCAATTTTTGATCAAAATTTGGAGTTAATTGGTTAAGTAGACAGACAGACTGACATAAAAAAAAATTGTTTTATTGTCAAGATTACCTTTAATCCGCTGGGCGTCTGCATCGTTTTAACATTATCTGCAATCACTTCAAAATTTTCTGATTTATATGAAGTATTTGGATTCCATTTGTCTAGCTTAATAACAATTAGGAGGGAGAAATGCAAATTTTCTTTTTTAGCTGCAACTTCTATTTCCGATTGTTGATTTTTTCTACCTAGGTAAGTCTACAATACAATACAATATCAAAGTTTCAGAAAACAACTATACCTACTTTTGACGGTGTATTGAGAGTATAATTAAATCAAGGAATAATTATTTGAAAAATTGAACTGAAATAACCTATAAAGTATCTATATAGTTATAAGTTCAACATTACTGTTAAGCTGTGGCATATATATTTTTACCTTACTAGATGATTTTATAGATTCCTATTTAAAAATATATGCCACCGTTAAATAATTTTCACCATTAAGCACGGTATTTAAGGAGTATTCTTAGAATCCTTAGAAATGTTGGTCAAAAAATAATTAATTCTACCCACCAACTCCTCCCTGGTAGTAATCGTGTTAGCATATATTAGTTGTTTTAAAGGGCCCCAAAAGTAGAAATCAAGGGAATTAAAGTCGGGGACCTGGGGTGGCCAAGGAATAGGTCCACCACGGTGTATCCAATGGTTCAGATAAAATATGTTTAGACGTTCTCCAACCACGAGGCTAAAGTGAGCTGGAGCACTATCGTGAATAGAGTACATGTTACGACGAACGTTCTCTAATAATTAAAGTAACTCTTCCTGTAAAAATTCTAAATATAACGGTCTATTTAATCTTGGTAGTAATATAAATGTACCTACTAAATTGTTACCAATTATACCTGCCCATAGGTTAACAATGAATTCTTGCTGATTAAACCCCACAATTGTTGCATGTGGGTTCTCGTCACTCCAGATATGCAGGTTATGGGAGTTTATTATTTATTCCTCTTCGAGTAAGTCCTGCTGCATTTCGATTTAAAATAGATCTTAAAAAACGATGGTTATTACGGTGTTGTTGAAGAAATCAATGTGCAAGGGAAGTAGAGGTTAATTCGAGCCGCCACCAATTCCTCCCTGGCAGCAATCGTGTTAGCATATGCTAGTTGTTTTAAATGGCCCCATAGGTAGAAATCAAAGTAATTAAAGTCAGGGGACCGGGGTGGACAAGGAATAGGTCGACCACAAACTATCCAGTGGTTCAGATAAACTGTGTTCAGATGTTTTCCAACCACGAGGCTAAAATGGGCTGGAACACAATCGTTAATAAAGTACATGTTACGACGAACGTTCTCTAATAACTGAGGTAATTCTTCCAGTAAAAACTCTAAATATGACGGTCCATTTAATCTTGGTGGTGAATATGAACAGACCTACTAAAATTGTTTCCAGTTATACGTGCCCAAAGCCCCACAATTGTCGCATGTGGGTTCTCGTTACTCCAGATATGCAGGTTATGGGAGTTTATTATTCCTTTTCGAGTTAATGCTGCTTCGTTTGTGTATAAAAGAGATTTAATAAACCGATGGTTATTACGGTGTTGTTGAAGAAATCAATGTGCAAATGAAGTCATTTGGCGTAAGAGCTTGCACTTTTTGAAGGTGTAACGGATGGGAGCACTTGGTCATTGAACGTTCTCTGTACAGTTGAGTTTGTAGTACTGTAGTGAGCTCCGACATTTTTAAGGCTAATGGACGGATCCTCTTCTACAGTATTTAAAATGTAGGTTTTCCTTCAGGTCAGCAGTACGAGCAGTTCTCTTATTGCCGCAATTAGCCTTATTGGGTATAGAAGTACCTAAAATAAACTGTTGTTCCGATCTTTTAAATTATTTAATGTAGGAAAAATTCTTACCAGTTTTTCTTAACCGTTTATCTACCCGTTCGAAAGTCTTTTTATCCTGAATTCGGCGATTAGGAAATGGATCACCATATAACCGTCTAGCTTACAAAGCATTTGAGGAAGCGGGTTCATACATCAAATGCGTGTTCGCTAACTTGTTAAATGTGTATTTCATTATAGCAGATAATTAATTTGAAAATTATTAAATTATTCCACAAAATGTCATTAGTCAATGATAATAACTAGATCTTAGTATTAAAATGCCAATCAATTAAAACGTCACTGATCAGACATTACCGACGCCCGTAAATGCAAATTTTCACACAAATCAATTTAAGTACCAGGGACGAGTTGGTGGCTTGAATTAACCTGCTCTACAAACAAATAAGAAATAATCCAATGCTAGTGTTAAGAGTAACGCAGTCCACAGTTTGGCGGGCAAGAGAATGTATCAGACTTGGAGGTGCCAATGTAGAATCAACCTATATGCATGTACGCATAAACTGCATAGATGTTTGGAACAATAATTTTGTATAATTTTTGCATGATAATCACGTTATGTCTTTACTAATAAGTGCATTTTTGTCAAAATCTGTCAATGTTCAATGTCACCGGACTTTACCGACAATGCACATTTTCAGGTAAATCAATTTACCTTAGTAAATGCAGTTTCAAAAATGATCGTTGTTCTCGAAAACGAGTCAATTTTTGGAAATTAATAAGGAGGACCTTTTATCCTTGAAAAGGTCTGACCAACAAAAAGAAAGATGTTTTTGGTAAAATATTTTTACGCAGATAAAAATTGTGTGGTAAAGAAATTTAAACGTAGTTCCTTCTGCAAAAATAGATACCTTCAAATAAATACAGTAGTTTTGTTTTACATGATCAATATTAACTAGTATTCCTTTCCCTCTTTGTAAAAACTATTATGAATGTGTAAAAACTAATAATAATTTGATAATTTAAGAAAAAACACTTATGCCAACCCACATTATGAATTTTTGTCTTCAAGTATCAACTCAACATTAAAATGTCTTCGATCTTTAAGGTATTTTGTGTAAACCCATGATTTTTAATATTTGACGCAGCATGGTAATGCAATTTCCTAATATCTGCAGGATCTGTTGCGGGACTAAGTGTCACTGCCTCAATACCATCGTTGGCTTGAAATGTGTCTCCTAAAAAATACCTTTAGAGTAATCTATGTATTATTACAAACATTTTAATTTAAAATTCTATTTCCTAATGCTTTAGTTCTATCATGATTAAATAACAATTATTACATATAGAAATACAATTTAAATTAAAACATTTAAAATGCTGTATCTACTATTTTAAACTATAAAGTTTACATTTACACTCAGACAAACCAAAATAATAGAAGCACCTTTGCCAAATCATTTAACTATAAACATGAGGTAAAATATCTCTTTAGATTTTTCTTTTACTTTCTGATACTCAGATATTAATTTATTTAAAAAAAATTAAAAACAAATTATTAATTTATTAACTTTTTCATTTAAATGAATTAAAATTATCAAACAAAAAAATAATGATATCAGTAAAAGAAAAAATGAATAATAATAACAATAGAAAGGAGTAATTCGTTAAAATAAATACTTTATACGAAGAAACTTAAAAAGCGAGAAATAAATAAAAATACACTACAAAACCAAAAAAATATATTTTTTAAAATTACCTAAAACTATTCTTGAACTGATTTTTTTTCTTTATCGAGCAAAGTGAAACATGGCACAAGTTAGTTTCGCACATATTGCGCATATACAAGCTGTGTTATGTTTAACTGTCTTTGACAAACGGAATGATTCAAACAAGAGAAATTCCGAGTTGAATCAATTTACCGATTTCTTTTTACTTCCTTTGTAAAACGGAAGTATTGTAATCGTGAAAAATCACCCTCCGAGATTTTTTTAGATCTTTACATTTGAGGGTCTCTAGATTCCAAAAAAAAACATGTTTTCTCAATTCCGTCGGTCTGCCTTCTATCCGTCTGTTCGCGGCATAGCTAAAAACTACTTACCCGATTGACTTTAAATTTTCCCCATATGGCGATGACCTGATAACACTTTGGTAAAAACTCAATATGGCTAAACAAAATGGCGGCCGAATGAAATGTAAAAAAAAAATTACTAAAGGACTACTCATCCAATTTTCTTCAAATTTTCCACGAAAATCAAGTGCTATGTAAATAATTAACTGGTGAAATAAATATTATAAAATTCTGCCTTTAAAAAAACTACTTAATAGATTGATTTCAAATTTTGTGCAATAATTAATTGTGGTATAGAGATGAAGTGGTATGAATTCAAGAAGGCGGAACAAAATGGCAACCAAATAAAATATTTGTAATAGTGAAAAAAATTACCCTTCATTGTCTCCATGTTTTAGCGTTCCTAAATGCAAATATTATGTTTTATCAATTCCGTCGGTCTATCTATCTATTAGTGCGCGGCATAGCTTAAAAACTACTTATACGATTGACTTTTTGGTCAAAAATTAACGATCAATGTGGATGGCTTGGTAATATTTTGGTAAAAATTCAATATGGGGCAACAAGATGGCGCCCTAGTGAAACGTTAAAAAATTGTTATTGAAAAAACTATCCAATTTATCCCAAATTTTGCACGAAAGTCAAATGTTATATAGGAATAAACTGGTAATATTTTTAGTATGAATCCAAGATAGCAAAACAAAATGGCAGCCTAAGAATATATTTAAAAACTTGAAAAACTACTTACCAGATTACTTTCAAATTGAGTGTAAGCATTCAATGTGGTATAGAGATAGACTAGTAAATTTGTGGTACGAACTGAAGAAGAAGAAAAAAAATGGCGACCAAATAAAATGT
Organism: Kuschelorhynchus macadamiae; assembly: GCA_030620095.1. NCBI lineage: Eukaryota > Metazoa > Arthropoda > Insecta > Coleoptera > Curculionidae > Kuschelorhynchus > Kuschelorhynchus macadamiae. The sequence continues at coordinate 5,521 of JAUTXW010005100.1, read as the reverse complement.
TTAAAAAATCAGCATAAAAAAATCTTCTTATTCAATGGACTAAGTTTTACAGAACAATTAAATGTGACATAGAAATAAACTGGTACGAATTCAACATGACGGAACAAAATGACGTTGTGTCACTGTAAATACTGCTTATTCAATTTATTTTAAATTATATCCAAAAATCAAGTGTGGCATAGGTAGAGACTTGTACAATTTTGGTAGGAATCCAAAATGGTGAAACTAAATGGATCCCAATAAAAAAATATGTATTACCAAATGACTTTTTACCGAACTAAATTCGGTCACACTTCCCTATTAATTACGTTGTGTTTCTATGCAAGGTTCGGTTCGTAGAAACTCCAACTTCAAAATGATGTTTTCTATAAGCTTGCCAATGAAACACACTTCTCCCTCAGACAAAACTCTATTAGAAAAATAACGGTGAGACAGATATTGCAACTAACAATTAGCCTTACGCGGTGATGTCTTACAATATACTGGATATCCAGCGTACAATTCCTAGCTGATTTATATAATTCAAAATAGATAAAACAACCAAAAATGCTGTGTATATAACTGATGTGTTTCGGTATAAAAGATAATAAATGATATTACACTTTATAAACATAACTACATATGATAAGCTTCGGCATAAATAATAGTCATCAAAATAACAAAAGATAAAATTCGGTATAAACCTTAATCAGTATTTTAATGTTAATTATCTTAAAGCGAACTTAAACAGATAAGGAGTGAGAAAATGTTCTATATGCAATAACCGTCTTTTATCTACACAGAGTGGATGATATTCCAGTGGCGTGGATATGCATGTAACTCCTCCCTCCTTAGGAAAAGACCTACGAGGCAACTAAATGAGTGGGTCTTTCTTCTTCTTCTTCTTTCTTCTTTCCCTTTGTCCATTTCACAAGAGGGTATGGATAATTGATTTTATAGTAGTATCTAGTAACGGTGCATACTATGGCACAGATAAGGACACATACTGGAACTGCAATCCATAAGAATGAAGAAAGGTGCATAACAGGATGTTGTTCTGGAAGAATTAATTTACTTTGGTCTCTCGCTACTGCTGCTATATTTTTTATTTCTTCAAGGTCCATCGACTTCAACTTTAGTGATTTAGCATGTTCCTTTAGTGCTGACAAATTTAGATAGGTCAGCTGCATGGTTCTGGCTGGTAGAAGAGTTCCTTCAGTTGAATAAAACTTTTCCACACCAATTTTAACATGATACTGTTTTGGTATTGAAATTAGGTAACTACCTGGTTGTAATTGGTTATGTTTCTCGACTTGACATACTTCTGTAACAAAGGCAGTGACAGGAGTAGTAAACAATACGTTCTTTGGTGTGACTTGATTTGCCGTTTGACTATCAACGTGAACCAATAGGGTACTGCAAACAGTGGCTTCATTCTTTGTTATTATTCCAACAACACAGTCTTCGTTGAGTTCTAAGTGGTACTTGCAGTAGAAAGTAGTTATAATAGGGGAGCGCCTCCTCCTCCTCCTCTTCCTCTCTCATGTACTTGCAGTTTTGCATTCTTAAGTCTTATAAATAGGTGCATCCAATCTGAGGAATTCGTAAAGGCTGCCCTCTGTTGCAACAAATACATTGAAACATTAAATTTTTTTCAACTTATTCAAGATCTAAAAGATATTGGCTTTGGTTACTATTTAAAAGACTTGAAGCAATTTATTGACGAGGATACTATTCTTCAAGAAATTGAAAAGGAAGAATAAATTTAATAATATTTACAATGGAGCAAATGGTTACTGAAATGTATGAAGAGTTTATTATATCTGCTGCATACTTCCAATATTTATCAATTGTAGGCGAAGAAGACGCAGAGGCACAAGATTTGTCAGCATATGTTAATAATATAGATCGAATGAAACAATGTAAATTAGCCGCTAAATTTTGTAATGATTATTTAAAATATAAAAATGAGTATGAACTTTTAAATGAATTTAGAAAATTAGATTTAAGGTATCATATTAATTGTATTCAATCATGGTTGGTTAATGCAAAATAAAAAGGTAATTAAGTTTTTTTTATATTTTTATTCATTCATAAAACAATTGTCATATAAAAATAACACATTTGTCAAAGCACACATACAAGGTGATTTTGAATGATAGAAGCATTTTGGTTCCATTAGCTTTAGCGCTGGTTGTTCATCTATTTCAATCACATGCTTTTTAGAATATTTCTGTATAAAATCCTTTTTTTCGCTTCCTTTTACAAAAACAAAATCTGCTTTCTTCGTAAGTGTTTCAATTATTTTTGGGAAATGATGTAATGGAGTAAATCCATTATTCCAATGTATACAATGATAATTTTTCGTTAACCATACCGCCTGCTTGTGACAATCAGGTGAAAGAAACTCCATTGGAAAAGGCTTTTTAAAAATGTAATGAGTCATTTCATAACCATCAAAAGCTGCAAGCTCTTTCGGTATAAATTTATTTTTTTCATCTTTGAATCCTTGAATATCTATAACCAATCTCATATTTTCAAAGCAGCAAATTTTTTAATGAGACTTTTTTTACTTGAATAATTTGCAATTTCTTCTTTCAGTTGATTAATTTTAAAAATAAATTTTTCAATTTGTAGTTGTAGTTTTGATGTCATGATTAAAACTAAAAGCTTTTGAAAATTTCTTTAAATTAAATCGAAATATGAAAATAGTGGGGATAAAGTTTATAATTGTTTCACAATTTTAGTAAGAGGGTTGTAGCTAAATAATTTGTCATGTAAAATAAGACAATAAGCAGAAGTATCTTTTTTAATTGCATTGTGTGTCTCAAATTCAATTCTCATTACTACGGATCCCGTTTGAATTGTTTCTTTTTGATGGGAGCAATCAATATGTGTAATAGGACTAATGTTTTTGAATTGTTCAGGATTAAAAATGGGTTCATTTGGAACACCATAGTAAGACTGTCTAAAGTTGGCAAACATTTCGTATAAAGCAGAAAATTTGTTTTCTTCGAAATTTAAGTACAAATCGTGATAAGGATATCTTTCAGAATTTAAATATACTCTAATATTTGACAAGGTAATATTGTCAAATTTACTCATATCTTTAACAATTTTCCCTTTTCTGTTTTCTTGAAAGCCAATCACAACATGACGAGGAGCTTCTAGTTTACTAGTTGTTTTTACCGGCCATGTGTGACGGGTTGTTTCGGTTAGAGAAGAATATTCAACAAGTTCCCAACTCCTGAATCCTATCAATATATCTTTATTTGATTCTAATATTTTTGATAGAGCAAGTTGTTGTGGCATATCAACTAGAATGTGAGGAACTTTCCAATAAATTTTATCAAAAGTAACCAATGGAGTGTCAGGAGCAGTAACAAGGTGTGCCGGATCTTCTTTGAAAATAACACCATCTAAATCATCAGTTGATCTAATAAGAACCAATTCCTGTTTCATATTCATAATAATTTTTCTGTAATCTTCAAAAAATCCTAAAAGCATTTTTAGTGGTATGGATACGGAGAATTTTCCATCATTATCAACTAAAATTGTATCACCTTCTTTCCGATGTGGAAACCAACCTGCATTTTCCAGTTTTAAACTTTCGTTGGTATTGTGAGAAAGGTAGCTTTTTAAGGTTGATGCTAATCCAACATTTCTTATTGAATCTATAGTAATTCCGTTTAGTTCATAGCGGATTTCTCTGAACAAAAAGGCTATACCATTGTTAATAAATAGCAATTCTTTCTTATATTTACCTTCTGTATTAGTTAATTTTCCTTCGATATAAAGTAAACTATCTGATGGTAGAGTGTAAGCATCGAGTTCTTGAATTGGGATCCTTATTTCATCATTGTAATCGAATTTTGAAGAAATATATGGTTGATATGTGTGAAGCTCAGAACTGACGATGGAATTGTCTACATAAAGCTTTTCGTTTACGTTTAATATGTTCATTATTTTAAAACAGTGAAACCCAAGGATGTGAGAAATTTACGATTATCTCGTCTTAACTTGTTGGTGTTGGATTTGATACTGAACTGTTGTTTAGGCTTTTTCTTTTTATAAGTTTTTACTTTGTTGATAGTGGTAGGGGCAAGTCTCATCCCAAGGGCTCTATTATATCTAACAACCATTTTATATTTCACTTGTTTGTAAATGTAACCTTACTGTTATAGTTTCTCCTCTAAAACTGATAAGTTCTCCGTCTAGATCAACTATTTTAACTGTTATATTGTTAATTGCTTTGACGCTAACTGGAAAATACAAAATGGGCAAAGGAGATTCAACTATTTTATACCCTGGAGCTACAGTTGGATAAAACTGGTGAATAATATGAACAGGTTTACCATTATTGTAAGAACCGACACAAATATTACAGTCAATACATATAGCATTCACCTTAGTTATTTTTGCAACATTATCTGATTCTTCCTCTTTCATAGCTTCTAGTATCCTGCTATTAAAACCCAACATTTTTCCTATCGAATCTTCCTTGGTAAAATCAATTATTCTACTACACATTAAAAAAGTTTTTAGAGTATTAACATTTGCTTTTAAAAGAAAAAAAATTTTTTCATTCGGAAATAAATCTTCTATACTTTCTCTTATGTATGTTTCTATATCTGTAATGTCATAAGTTCCGTCGGGAATAACAATTACTTTTTTATCTATATAAAATTTATTATATCCTTCTTTTATATTGGGGATAGTCATAAACGTTTCAAAATCAGCTAAACCCAGGTAATATTGTTTTTCATCCTCTAAATATATGGGCGGATTAAAATCAGCAGACAAAACAGAACTGTTTCCTGATATGGCAATTGTGGTAGACATTGCAGTTTATTTATGAATGAGATATTACAATAAATAATGAGTTTATATATTTTTTTGCAAAAATTTTAGGGATAGTTGACCACAGTTATATGAATTAAATTTTTGTTTATTTTCATAAGTATAAAATACATCCACTTTGCTATTCGAATTAAAATATTTGAGAAGTTCAAAAGGTGGTTTTAAATTTCCATAACTATCAAAATATATTACATTTTTGTTATTTTTAATATAAGCAGTCCAATGAGATCCTTTATTTTGTTTTTTATCCAAATTTACAATACCACATTCTTTCAGATTAATTTTTTTTGGAAGTTCATCGAGCATAAAAACACCTCTAAAGCCAGTTATTTTTAACAGCTTTACATATTTAATAATATCATTGTTCGTAAGTGCTCTTTTTGGAAAACTTATTTTGAGTTTTTTTTTGTCTGATTGCTTTCATTTTGACGGATCCTCCTTTATAAGGTCTAATAAATAGTCCCTTTCCTTTATATGGTCTAATATATAATCCTTTCCCTTCTTTAGAAGCATTTTCCATTGCAATATTATGTCTATGTATTTCTTCTAGTTGCTGTTTAGCTGCTTTAGCATCATTTACTGCCTTAGCAATTCCTGCCGCGCCTCCACCTAGTGCACCCAGGGCGCCAAGAATGGGAAACAAAAGAGGTAGAAATCCTCCAATTTTTTTGGGCGTTCGAAT
>JAUTXW010005099.1:957500-959549 GCA_030620095.1 Kuschelorhynchus macadamiae | reverse complement strand
GCATCGTCACACAACTTCTCTTTTACATTCTCTATACCGGTCAAGACGAACTTGACATCTCTTGTACCTATTCCGTTGAAAACACACTCGAACTTCCTATCCTTGAAATATTTTTGTATATTTTTGCAGACAAAAACATAAAATTAAGTATTTGCCAAAACATCACAACAACCCGGAATGAAGACGAAATACCTCAGATCTTAGATCATTACCATCGCGGAAAAACCAGCTTACATCGCGGAATTAACGAGACGTTAAGACGCATAAAGAAAAATACAATTGGCCAGGCATAATAAAAGCCGTAGAAAACTTTATTAAAAGTTGCGAAACTTGCCAAAAAGTAAATAAAAAGTAAAAATCTGTCGTAAAAATCTGTCGTAAAAATCTAGCAGTTCCCTAGTCGTAACAGAAACGCCCAAAACACCTTTTGAAAGAATAAACATAGACATATTTGAATACCCAAACTCGAAATTACGCCCTAACAGTACGTGACGAACTAACAAAATTTACACAAGCTTACCCTATAGAGGGTAAGACAGCAAAATCTGTTGTTAATACACTTCTTGTATTTTTTCAACATTACGGAACTCCGTTACGTATACATTGTGATTATGGCCGAGAAATTAAATACACCCTAATGAATGAACTCTGTGAGCTTTACGATATCAAAGTAACTTTCTCTAGCGTAGGACACCCTCAATCAAACGGCTCTGTTGAGAGATTTCACGCGACACTTAGTGAAATGATACGAGCTAATCAAACTGAAAACCCTGACGAACACCCGTTTAATGTTCTTCCTTATGCAACTATATGTTATAACAATACCGAAAACAAAACGCACGGTTTCACGCCTTACGAACTTATTTTTGGACACACCTCATCTAGACCACCCCAAAATCTATATAATCAAAAACGTCTTATTTCCAAATATATGCAAGATCAAACAATTGCATGCAATATCTTTATAAAACAGCCCGAGCCAGAACATGTCAACAAAAAGAAAAAGCCAAAGAGCGCTTCGACCAAAATGTTTCTGCTCACCCCTATGAATATAATGTAGGAGATAAGGTATACAATAAAGAATCACAAATCAAGGAAAAGAGCTAAAATAAATTTAACGGTCCATTCGAAACAATCGAAATTTTACAAAATTCAGCAATTCTGATAAACCCCGAATCTAAACAAAAATCTAAAATAAATTTTGACAGACTAAAACCATACTATGAGTAATTTTTCTCTTCTAGGTTCTTGGCACTTTCAACAGCCACTCAGTCCCAATACACTCTAACACCAACAAACAACACCTTAGGAATTTTCTTTCACGAAGAAGCGACCTTAAAAATCTCAAATGATAAATGGACCCTCCTTGTTTACAAAGACCTCGAACCAATCAAAGAAACAATTAGTAATAATGACAAAATATAGACAAATGAATATGATATAGACGAAGACGTACCGCGAATGAAAGCCTTTAAGCCGCAAGTTCAAACTCATGTTAGTCTCCTTAAACAAATATCAAACGCCGTTAACCAAAAGTACACTGAAATAATGGCCGACACTAAAAAGTACATTTTTAGAGAAAAACGTGGTATTCTTAATGGTACGGGAGTACAAGAGTTCGTGCCCAGAAATCAGTTGATGTTTACGACAACGTAACCTACAATTACCACCCAGTCAACATCCCTTTTGACTGCTGTAACAATATGCCAGAGAATATTCACTTACGAGATTTGAAGCCTCTGAAGCTAAACAAAATAGATGTAGAGGACCTGAACATAGCCCAGTACAAGGTAAATCAGTATGCCGACTAGCTGGATCAATTGGTAAATCAACCGTTCGTGAAAAACCACATAAGTTGGTTCACGATCCTTACAATAACACTCATTATCGCACTGATTGCCTTATACATCTTTTGCAAATGTCGAAGACGAACACGTAACATCAAAATTGGAGTAGCCACTAGCAAAGATGACAATCCACCCTCTCAGAAGAATAATTCCCAGAAGGAGACCGAGCATCCGCCTTGGCGATCCGATTGAAGAAAGTGAA